>OX637533.1:58078060-58285560 GCA_951800035.1 Linnaemya tessellans
AAAACTTTAATCTTAGATGAAAATAGAGTTCTAATATATAAAGATGAAATTTATAAATCAAACACATTGGAATACAAAAAACTAACAAGAATAAATGATAATTGCTTAACAAATATTGTGAAAAATGTAGAACCTAAATGTAATATGACTATAATGAATTATCAAGAAGAAAAGGAAATTTTTCCAGGATTACTTATATTTAAGAACTATCAAGATAAAATCGTTTCAAATTGTAAACATTCACTTGAATTCAAAAACTTGAAAACATTTCTATTAAAATTCGAAAATTGCTTTGTTGAAACTAATTTAAGAACGTATGAAAATTACAAAATATATATAAAAGAAATTTTTATTTTAAATAAGTTGATTTTTAAAGTCAAAGAAAACAATGTAACATTTCCTAATTTAAATCTCGATGAAATACACTTTAATGATACAATAAACAATGTAAAATATAAACTCCTCACAAGCACTGTAATAAATACTGGGAGCAATATAGGAATCCTAATAATTTTTATTTGTGTTGTAGTAATAATCTATGTAAAAAACAATAAAAGAACTTACATCGTTTCTTCGTCGGAGCCTCAATCTAACGGAGGGGGAGCAATTGCATGTACATACATACATACTTGCATATACATATGTACATACTTCCACTTAAAACATTTTACTTTCTTTTATGCATTTCTGTCAACAAATAAAAAATACTTAAAATAAGACTCAAACAAACACAGAAACATACAAACATCCATGCAAGCATATTTTTTATAAACAATTTAAGTTCTTTTGCTGTTTATCAAAAACTATTAATTTTTAAGAATGCCGAACTATTCAAGATTTTGTACTTAATTATGGTCACTGAACCCCTGAAACAATAAAGTTACGAAATACTTATTTATAATTGCATTAACTGCGTTCACTGAACCCCTTATATACAAAATCATTACGAAATATTGATAATTGCATTTTTGTTTATTCTATGAAATTTGTAAAACTATTTTTGGTTTATATTAAATTTGAATTAAGATTCTATAGGCTAATTGTTCGAAATTTTAATTTAAATCTCAGAAAGACATGATAAATATTCCAAGGCACAAAGGCAAGTTGGTTTAATTGTAAACTTATTTCTGTATTTAATATTAAGAATTTTGTAAAATATCATTCATTCCTATTCGTGGAGTCAATCAATAAAGATAGAGTTAAAACAAAATTATTGCTTTTTTTCTATATTATTTTTATCGAATATATTTCTGTTAATCAGAGTAGACAATACAAAGAAAAATCAAAGTCCATATAAAGGACCGTATACAATTTTAAAAAGAAACAATGTAAATACTGTAACAAGTAAAAGCGCTATATTCGGCTGTGCCGAATCTTATATACCCTTCACAGATGTAATTCTTCTTTCTTTCTTTCTTGCCAAAACAGAAAGTAGGTTTAATTAAAATATCAAAATAATGTTATCGGTTACTTTTATATTTAAGAAAACGTTTAAATTTTTCGGCTAGGAAGCTAAATTTTTGGCTTCTCTTATATCTAATACCTATGAACGTCTTTCGAAAATATTATATATATTTAATTTACAAACAAAACAAAAAATCCGTTTCATGTACCCCAAAAAGTTCTAATTGTCCAACCGTAGAATCGTCTTTGGTTTTTAATGTTGTTGGTTTTTAATACCAGATTACTTCTTTTTGATAAATAAAGTATGTATAATTCATCATAAAAATCAAAAATAACAAATAAAATGGCTGATTTTATGAATCAGAAAATGTCAACTTCCTAACCCTGGAAGCGAATTCTTAATTTTTTAATACTAATCTAATTTTTTCTGATATATAAAATAGCTTTAATTCACTAAAAACACAAAATTTTTAATTTATGTATGTACTATTATGTACGAAAAGTATTTCGATTTTCCAACTCTGGAAGCGAATTTTTATTTTTTTACCAATGCAATTCTTAGTGAGGCGTAACATAGCTTTAGTTGACAAAAAAAATACTATTTTTAAACTTTTTGGTCACTTTCACGTACCATAAAATATATCATATGTCCAAACCTGGAGTCGAAATTTTGATTTTTAAGATTTTAATACCAAATTTGTTCTTCCTGAATTATAAAACAGCTCTAATTAGCAAAAAAAACAACGTCAATTGCCTTTTTGGTTACATTTATGTTTAAAAAAATTTCAATTTCCTAACCCTGGAAGCGAAATTTAAATTTTTTAAAATTATCTTTATCAATGCAAATCTTCATGAGGTATAAAGTAGTTTTGTTTAAGAAAAAGTCGAATTTTGCAACCATTTTGGTTATTACATGTACTACAAAATATTGCATGTACCAAAAAAAATTTAATTTTTCTAACCCTGGAAACGAAATTTAAATTTTTTTTGTTTGTTTTTTTTATCAGTGCAATGCTTCTTGAAGTATAAAGTAGTTTTATTTACAAAAAATTGCAAATTTTTTACCATTTTGGTAACTTTCATGTAGCATAAAATATTGCACTTGTCCATCCCTGGATTCGAAATTTTATTTTTTATTTTTTAATTTTTGATACCAATTTTGTTCTTCCTAAATTATACGACTGTTTTAGTTGGCAAAAAACAAAAAACAACAACATCGATTGCCTGTTTGATTACTTGCATGTATAAAAAAAATTCAATTTCCCACCCCTGGAAGCAAAATTTGAATCTAAAATTTTCTTTTCTTTTTGCCAATGCAAATCTTCATGACGTATAAAGAGGTTTTGTTAAAGAAAAACTTAACATTTTTAACAATTTTAGTTACTACATGTACTACAAAATACGGAATGGGCCGAAAAAAAAATTTTTATTTCCCATCCCTGAACATTTTTTTTTTATATTTTTAGTTTTTAATACACCATTGAGACTTCCCAAAGCACGAAATAGGTTTAGTTTGCAAACATTAAAAAAAATAAATTATTTTTGGTATATATTTAGCGTCGAGAAATAGGTGCAAGCTTCCCAGCTCTGGAACCATAGTTCGGATCTATCTGAATTTTAACACCACTCTATTTAAGTTCATTTCAAATCCAACGGTCTAAGAATGAAGTCTCTATCTCTTCTGGGGGCTTGGCTAGACCTGTTTCATTACTTTCAATTATAAAAACAATGCAATTTCCCAGCCCTGGAAGTAAAATTTGAATTTAAAAACAAAAATTTTTTTTTGCCAATGCAAATCTTCATGACGTATAAAGTGGTTTTGTTAAAGAAAAACTTAAAATTTTTAACAATTTTAGATACTACATGTACTACAAAATACGGAATAAGCCGAAAAAAAATTTTTTTATTTCCCATCCCTGGAAAAATTTTTTTATTTTTTTAGTTTTTAATAGACCATTGAGGCTCCCTAAAGCACGAAATAGGTTTAATTTACAAACATTAAAAAAAATAATTGATTTTTGGTAAAAATTTTGCGTCGAGAAATAGGTGTAAGCTTCCCAGCTCTGGAACCATACTTCGGATCTTTCTGAATTTCAATAGCAGCCTGTTTAAGTTCATTTCCAATCCAACGGTCCAAGAACGAAGTCTCTAGCTCTTCTGGGAGCTTGGGAAAACCGATTTCACGTACAGACGGACGGACAGACGGACAGACGGACATCGCTCAATCGTCATCGCTATTCATAAGGATCCAGAATATATATACTTTATGGGGTCCCATGTGCATATCGAAGAAATTACACACGGAATGACAAACCTATATATACCCTTTCACTTTTTTGTGAAGGGTATAATAAATTATAATGGTATTGAAAAAGAAATACACAACAATAACTTAAAACCGTACTATACACATTAAGAATTGAAATAAAAACAACATAAAAATTATACATTAATTATTAATTTTGTAATAACAATGCTATAGAATAAAAAAAATTCCTCCCATAATTTTTCTCTTAACTTAGCGTTTACACATGCCACTGGGAGTTCGAAAAAGTCAATACACTTACAACTTTTTACTAACCCACATACACTTTTTCTAGTGGCACTCCAGTGGCAGCTAATTTTGCATGCGAGTAAAAATTTGGCATTTGGCATGGAATCAAAATTGAAGTTTACGCTTCGACATCATTTTGAAAATTAACTAACAATGGAATGTGTAAACAGAAAAGCAAATTGCATGAGATTCGACTATTTCGAATAATTTTTCGTTGATAATACGTATACTACTTGCATGTGTAATTGCAGCGTAAGGGTGAGGGTATAGTGTACCCATGTCGCCATACACTATGCACAATGTGTACATACCAACTTCAACCAAGTAGTGCAACCAACAAACAATAAACGATTGGGTTACACATGTTGAAGTGGGTCAAAAGAATATTGTTTGCTTGCATTACTGTTGGCACATGTTAGTTTAATTTCTACGTAAATTTATATTGTAATATCTGACACTTGTAATTTTAATTTCTATTTTAGTTTAAACATGTATTTGTAAAATATTGAGTGATTTAGAAATCACTCAATGACATTTTAGTATATAAGCTAGAACAAATTGTAAATAAAATTAGATTATTACAGATAACTGAATCCGGCACTTGTTTGCCTTTTTAATTTGTTTTAATCTAAACTCTTTTTGGCAGTTCTTTTGAACGCCTAAGTTTTAGCTGGAACCCTTTCACCTGTCTAAAATAAATACAACTATCCAAACAAATATAAGACCTTTACATAGCGATCCTGCCTTTACATACCTTTACCTTTACACTTCGGTCTTATTTTTTATTAATTTATTATGTTTATTTAAGCAAAAGGTCAATTATTTTTTATATAAAAGTTATGTTTTTATTCCAATATTTCGCCACTTCTTTGTGTAGCTTCTTCAGGGATATATAAAATTGTGTAATTTGAAATAAAATGTTATTCCTTTTTTCAATTTAACACATACAAACAAAAATTATTTGAAACAAACCCAGAAAACAATTTTCGGAGCGCTCCTAAATATGACTCTTAAAAGACTCCTTTTTCTGAAGTTTTTATGATTTATGAGCATTTATGATTGACTTCGGAGCCTGCAGAATTCAGGACTCCGAAAATACTCATTTTTATGAGCAATTTAGGAGCACACTCCTAGAAAACTCTTATTTATGAGGGTTTTCTGGGGGGCAACGGTAGTTTGTTTTTCTTTTTGTTCATAATTTCAATATTTTGCGTGTGTCTGTCATTATTGTGATAATTTTGCGTTGTTCGGTTGTGGTTTTGATAAAATCTTTGAGAAAGTGTGCAAAAAGTAAGTTTATTTCTGTGTTTTTAAATAAAAATAGAAAATGTATCCAACAACTGGCGAAAAGAGGCGGTCAGTCCAAATAATTAATGAAATAACAAAATGAAAAGTAAATTCAACGAATCTGCAAAGTGAAACAAATGAAGAAAGTGAACTTTGTAAACAAGGAAGTGAGGGCGACACTTTTGAAACATTTTTCATGCATATCGAGGATAACGAGTCGGATAGCTCTGAAAGTTCTATAAATCTTGAAGAAAGTGGGAAGAATTTGAAGTTTAAATTAGCTGAGTGGTCCGTCGTCTATAACATTCCTTGCAATGCTTTGAATGCTCTCTTGAAAGCTTTATAACCGGAAATTCCAGATCTGCCCAGTGATTATAGGACATTGAAATAAACACCAAAGGAGGTCAAATGTGTTTCTTTTCAAAGTGGACAATATGTAAATTACGGTGTGAAAGATAGTCTTACTGACTTCTTTGAAAAAATTTTTCATGGAATTATGTTTAGATTTAAATATCAATATAGATGGCCTACCTCTTTTTAAGAGCTCGAAAGTTCAAGCTTTACTTTTATGGTTGATAGTGTTGCAGCAAAAGTTCCTTGGAGAGGTTCACAAAATAAGGTCTCCATAATGACAATGACAACGACTTCCACTTTTCGAAGTAAAGGTAGAATAAAATCAAGTTGTTTCTTTCAATAAATATGTGTATTTAAAATTTTCTCTATATCAGGTGCATTTATTCGAAAATTCTCTTCTGGGGAATATATAGATATTTGTTACGGTGTCTAGACTGCAAATGATCGTATTAAATACATAAACAAAAAGAAGTAACCTAGTCTATTTATACCTAATAAGTACGAGTATATGCGCTGAACAAATGCTTATTTTTCATTTATTTTTTAACTTTTTCACTAATGGTTTTTGTGTACTTTATGTGTGAATATTTGGCAAAACATTGTCCTTGTAAATCTTTTAATTAGACAAAACTATCCATTTGAAGCCTTTGTAAAAAGAAAATTAGATGATTTTGTCCGTTGAAATTTGTTTAAAATGATCATTTTGCTAAATGTTCACAGATAGGTACGCATTATTTTTTGTGAGGCTATGAATTTCAAGTTTATACCTTTTCGTTTCGCTTTTAAAACTAAAGAAATGTACAAATTTTGAAAAATAAATTATTTCCATGCACAAAACATATAGCACTCGTTCAACAATGCTGTAATAACTCAAAATTTTTTCATGTTATCTTTTTGGCAAAAATCAATACGTAACACTTATGTCTACCTATGGTTAAAAATTTCCATACTTCTGACTACTCTTTCTTAATAAAATTACATGTTGTGACCTTTTTCCTGCTGAAATGGGTTATTTCGGTGAAGCTAGAAAACAAAATTATTTTGAGTTTGAAGTGATTGGCCTTAACAAATAATTGTTTTTTCGTATAAAGAGTTGTATTTTGAGTTAAGTTGTTATTCTAATAACAAACGTTTCTTTTAGTCAGGTAGTATTTTGAGTTGCAACTGTTTAATTGATTCAGGCTAAGCAAATTTTTTGTCTTAACTCGAAATGTGATTGTTTTCATGAAATAATGCTTATCTTTTTCTTTGAGTTGTTACTGTTTTGTGAAATAATTCTGTTTTTTATTGAGTTATTACTCTTTTGATGAAATATATTTAATGACACTTTGTAATTTTATCACTTTCAATGACACTTTGTAATATTATCACTTTAGCATTTGAGCAATAAAGCAATAATAGCGAATATTTGAAATCAAAAAACCTAATAAGATCAATTATCAAAATGAGTTGTTCAAAAAAAAAAGAAAAGATGAAACTGTCCGAAAATAAAAGAAAGGATATTATGGACCTAGTCAAGAGACACATAATCCCTAAAAAGTATTACGAATCATACTACAAACATTTTAAATATACCTTTAAACCTTTTTAATTTAATAAAATATAGGTATATTTTAAACTTTTTAGCAGTTGTTGGCATTTATTTAGCTTTAAAAGCTTTATTTACTGTAGTCTTTTTTCTGTTTTATCAAAACTGTATTAAATACAGCAATAAATTTCATATAGAAAAACATAACTCAAAATATTTTCTTCTTATAAACCAAAATAATTCAAGAAAATGATAGTAATTAAAAAAATCGCTTTTCTATCTGCAGACAAAGAACAAATAAAAAGGGGTTTCTAAAACAAGTTGGCAACCCTTTAAATAAAACATACTTTTTGTCAGTGCTTAATCATTCTTGAAAAATATTAAAATTTTGTATTAAAAACTGTGCTATATAATTCACAAAGCTTATAAAATTATAAAAGAAATCATAAGGTGTTTAAAAAAATAAAATATGGCTAAAAATAAAGCTCGTCGTAGTTTGGCAAATAAAAAAAAATAATGCTTAGTCTGTGTTTACACCATGAAAGTCTTATTTTTAAGATTGATAGTTTATAGGCAAGAGAGGCGAGGGGAACTGAAACGAGTACACTCTAAGATGTACTGTCGATACGTTTTGCATTCTCATTCGTAACGCACACATTCCTAGACACAATTTTGTACAACATATACGTCGCCAACAATAAGACTTTCATTGTGTGAACGCCGAAGATAGTTCAAAGAAGAATAAATAAGAATCTTAAAAATAAGACTTTCATGGTGTGAACACAGACTTTGTAATCATTGTGGATATGAGATCAAAGAGGAATTCGATGATTTTATAGAGTGTGATAAGTGCGGGAAAAATTTTCATTTTCAATGCACTCAATTGAGTAAAAGAGAGTTTGAGAGTCTATTAAAAAATGAAAAAGAAACTTTCAATTGTCATTTATGTGAAGAAGGAGATGGAGAAATAAGGAAAGAACTAAATACAATTAAATTGAGCTGAGAAAACTAGAGAATTAGAAAAATTGGATCAGCTGACTGAGACGATAAACTTCATGTCAGCAAAGTTCGATGAAGTATTTAAAGATGTTGCAGAAAATAAGAAGAAGATACCAGAAGTACAAAAGGAAAATAAAAAATTGAAAACTGAAATAAAAACTTTAAAAACATCTGTAAAAATACTGAATGATTATCGACTACAAAATGATTGTGTCATAAGAGGATTGAAAGTTAGTGCCAAAGATAATGCAATGGATGCTGTAATTAATCTTTCTAAGGATGTTGCTGTTGATTTTGTACCGAATGCTGTTAATGCTGCATATTTTCTTAGAACTAAAAAATAATTTGAGGATGGTGGGTGCTGTTAGCTGAAGTAGTAGAACACGAGGCTATGAAGCGGAGGGTCGTGAGTTCGAGCCCGCGCTGAGTCATGAAATATTGTGTTGAATTCTTCTGATCAGCATTAGTTCATGGTTTTGTTAGTTGTTGCCAGCCTGTTTCAATGATAAAGGCATAGTCACTGGTCACTGAACATAATTGGCAGCGACTGACATCATCATGTACCAAAAAAGCAGAGTAACAGCACCCACCTTCGTCGGCCCTCTACCAAAAATTAGCCGGCGAAGTAAAAGGTTGAAATAGCTAAAAAAAAACTGTCTATCTTCGCATCTTTCCTAATCTGTACCCTCAATACTATCCCCTCGTTTTCAGGAACGACTGATGGCTTCTAAACCCAAACTGAAAGATAATGAAAGTAGTACAAGTGAGGTGTTTGTAAATGACTTTCATAGCAAGGAAACTGTGAATCTTTTTTATTTTGCCAAATCATTAAAAACTATTGGTTATCAACATATTTATTTTAGAAATGGTAGAGTCTATTGTAAAAAAAGTGATATTGCAAAACAACAGCTTATCAGAGATGAAGATGCAAATTCAAGTGATCATGGTGTTGCTTACGTGTCCCCTTAAAAAGGAATGTATATATTTAATTTGAATTATGTATGAATTTTTATTAGTCGAACTTTCTTATGTAAATTTTTAATTTTTTCCAACGGGCTTAAGTTCGAATCTGCATGACTGCAAATGATTTTTTATTATTTTATTAATAAATGAATTTGTTCAAATTCTATTTATTATTTTTTATATTAAGATTGGAATATTAAGAATTTGTATTTGTATGTTGAAATACTTTACAAAGTAAATTTGCAAAGTATTTGGTGCACAGATGCCGACGGAGTGACTTAGGCCATATGCCGGCGATGTTATTAACCCGTATTTTCTTCCGTTACTGTGACTGACTGTACACGACCTATGCCTTCACATAGGAAGTAGCAACGTAGTTAACCACGGAATATTCCTCAGAAGAACTGTAAAACTATACAGTTATCTGAGGTGTTGAAATTAACTAGTGCGAGTGAAACGCAAAACTCTCGAAAGAGAGTAAACAATCAGTGGTCTGGCTGCACTTAAAAAATAATTGCCAACGAGGCTTGATGTTAACTGACTCAGAGCTGCTTTGCGACTGATGTTAAGAATATTTTCAATAATCATCAAACCAGCAGAACGGATCAGTACTGATTTCGAGGCCGCTACGCCATCTCATCAGCGTTCTGTGTTAAATTTTTTCCACTTTTGCAAGTGGTGCTAGGTAGTAGGAATATCAACTATTTAACCAATGTTATTAACGAAAATTGAATATGAGAAGTTCCCACATTCATATTTTTAAGTTATTACCTTTTTGGTTAGTACGAAATTCCCAAACCCTGACGATTAATATTCCCAATATTCCATGTATCTCTTTCGCTTTTTCCAGAGCCATCGGCTGCTGATAGCTAAAGCTTCTTTGTTATTTATGTTCAAGTAATTGAATTTAGTTGTCAATTTACAATGAACAAGTGCGCGTACCCCCGCAATGTTTTAAATTATGTATGAATTTTTATTAGTCGAACTTTCTTATGTAAATTGCTAATTTTTTCCATTATCGGACTCCGAGCATTTTCACTTAAGATACTGTCAAAAATATTAATAAAGTCATTGACGCTACACTTTTGCGATCGAAAAAATGACACTATCTTCAAAGGTTTGCTTTCAACTTTAACACTGTTCAAAGTCAAAACAATAAGCTCAACAAAATTACTACTCTTGCATACTTCAACACTAAATTGTATGTTTTTATTAATATATATAGTCGTACAACAATGTATATTTTTAAACCCTGGAAGTTTGTAAAACATTGATCGCATTCAAAATCCTAATTTTATTGATTTGTTGACCGTTTTTCAAAATTATGATTGTGATAGTGCTCATAATTTAATAACAAGACCTGTCAGTAGCAGGTGTATTGATCATGTTTTTAGCAATTTTTCTGAAGAAATTTATATTGATTCAGTTGAATGTAATTTATCTGATCACAATATAATTTGCTTTAAATTTTAGAAAGAGGTAATAAAAAATGAATATGTTGAGATTCAAAAGACACACTGTGACTATGAAATGGCTAGAGAATACTTGCTTAATATTTTACCTGACAACTATGTGGAAATCTCCAAAGTTTATTCTTCAAATAAAATCTGTAAACTCGTTTTAAATAACTATTTATTTCACTCTTTAACGATTGTTTTAATAAACTTTTCAAAATTGTGATTTTATTTCAAAGTATGTGTCAAGTGCTAATTCCAATGACAAGTCAATGTCAATTAATAATTCAAAAAGGAAATAGCAATAATTAGTACAACAATAAAGAAGTAATAAAATTAGGAGTAATAGGGTTTACAGAATCAATTTATATAAACGATATTTCGGAATTGTTTACAGTCGGCCATGCTTCAATTGAAATCGCCCCCGATTTACACCTTTCTCTGTGCCTTTTCCAGTAATCGTTTGCTTTTCCGAAGAGTATAAGGGCCGTCGTCTGATGATTGTGGGTCATCAACATTTTCATTGTCATCGCTGTCATCATTTTCTGGAGCTAGAAAACGTTTAATTTGGTCTACTGCTACGACTCCCTCCTAAAATCGCTGTGTTCGCTGCAGGCCGGGAATATCAGACACTCGGTAGCGATCATTCGGCAGCACCTCTGTAATAACGTAAGGTCCCTTATATTTTGGAAGCAGCTTTGATGACTCACCAACACCTGGCATTGTAATTCTTTTTATCATGACATAATCTCCAGGCAGATATACGGTAGCATCACACCGCGATTTGTCATAAGCGGTCTTTTGTTTTTGTTGTTGCTCAATAATATTTTGTAACGCTCGATTACGTTCATCATCGATGTTGAAACTATGCTGCTGTCGAATTGCATCTTCTAATACACCACCAGAAACATTTTTAGGAGAGTAATTTAACAGCAATTTAAAAGGGGTGGTTTTAATTGCGCTGTGAAGAGAGTTATTTAAACTGTACTGTGCGATGCCTACAAAGGTGTCCCAATCTTTGTTATCTGGATGCTTACTCATAGTTGCTATCATAGGAGTTATGCTTCTATTTATCCTCTCAATCTGGCCATTTGTTCGCGGGGTAGCTGTTGCATTTTTAATATGAACGATGTTGTTGTTTTTACAAAAACTGACGAATGCAGAACCTGTAAAACTGGTACCAAGGTCAGTAATAAATCTGGAGTACCAAATAAGGCGATCATCTCTTCAATTACACGGACTGTTGTGTTTGACTTTGTGTTGCGAACCGGTTTTAACAAGCAGAATTTTGTGAAACCATCAATATCAGCCAGAATATATGAGTTACCTTTTGCGCTTTTTACGAAAGGACCTAAGTGGTCTAGGTGTAGGGTATGGAACGGTGTTCCAATTTTATCGATAGGGTGTAACATACCTGGTCTTCTTCCTCCTGGCTGCTTGTGGTACAAACTCTCAGCGCAGGCTCCAATGTAATTCTTAACGTAATTGTTCAACCTAGGAAACCAGTAGTACTCTTTGATCTTTTGCACTGTTTAATCTAATCCAATGTGGGCTAGGTTATCGTGATAACTGTTAACAATTTTCCACCTTGCTTTGCGAGGAACATAAAATTTTTCCTCATTGCCTACCTTAATGAAAACAACGCTATTTCTTAACACGTAATTTGTTTTTATGTTTCTATCAAAATCATCTAAGTCAACTGTTTTCTTTAACGAGTTTACTATATCGCTAACAGCTGAATCTGTTTTTTGTATTAATATTAGCCAATCACCTTCACTTAATGTATTATAAAGAGAAAAAACATCAGCCACAGTATCAGATTCCCTTGCGTCACCAACTGGGTTGCGACTAAGCGAGTCCACATGTTGCATTTTACTTCCAGACCGGTGGACTATATCAAATTGAAGCTCTTGAAGTTGCAGCCACCAACGCCCAATACGAGGTGTCATATCTTTTTTTGCAAACGTGCTTCTTACGGCATTACAGTCTGTAATAACAACAAATTTAACACCAATCAAATACACACGAAGTTTTTGTAACGTCCATACAACGGCAAGCGCTTCTAGTTCAGTTGAATGGTATCGACTTTCTTCTGGAGTAGTTTGTTTACTAATAAAAGCAACCGGATGAAGTTTATTGTCGGTCTGTTCTTGAAGTAAAATTCCACCAAGTTCGATCTGACAAGCATCAGTATGTACCTCTGTTCTTGCGCCAGGCGAATACATAGATACCGTTGGGCGAGATATAAGTTTCTCCTTAATTAATTTAAAAGCTTCCTCTTCTTTTGAAGACCAGTTCCATTGTGCATTTTTCCGGGTTAACTTTGTTAAAGGTTGCGCCATTGTTCCGAAATTTTGTACGAATTGGCGGAAATAACTTGCGAGACCAATAAATTGTCTTACATTTTTTGGAGTTGGAAACTCGGAAACACTCTTTAATTTCTCCTCAGATGGTCTTGAAGTTCCGCACTGTATCTCAAAACCAAGGTACTCTATTTTCTCAAAAAGAAATTTGTATTTAGATAAATTTAATTTTAAATTTGCTTTGCTCAAAACTTCGAGAATTATTCTTAAATTTTTTAAATCTTCTTCTTCTGTATCAGCTGGTATGAGAATATCATCGAAGTAAGCCAAAGCAATTGTAAAACGTAAAGGTCCAAGTACTTTATTTATTAATTGTTGAAAATCGGCTGGGCCATAACAAACACCAAATGGCATACGTAAAAACTCAAAGTGGCCTTCAGGTGTTACAAACGCTGTAAGATGTCTTGACTCTTTACTTACAGGTATTTGGTAATATCCACTTTTCATATCCAAAGCTGTAAAATATTTTTTATTTTGTAGACGATCAATATTGTCATGAATTAATGGCAATGTATATTTTGGACTCGAATAATTTGACTCAGAATCACAAATTATTCCCGCATTCTTCATTGTTTCAATTTCATTCCGTACATACTCTCTCTCAGAATAACTCAAAGGTATGGGCGAAAAGTAATAGGATCATTTTTTGTCAACTCGATTTTAAATTCAACATCATTTGTTGTCCCTAAATCACTCAAATTATAGGAGAAACACGAAACATTTTCTTCAACAATACTCTTGAGTTTTTCTTTTCCTTTGTTACTTATATTTTCGCCAATTTGCATCTCATCAAAATCAAAGTTTTTGAAGATTGTTTTTGTTGTTGTAGCGACAAAAGCTGTATTTGTACCCAGATTTTTTGCATCATTACTTCCACTCAGTTCATCTTCTGTATTTCTTTGCTCAAAGCAGATTTTACCGTTAGTTATTGTGTCGTTCTTTTCAAATTGTATGTCTAGTTTTGTTAAATTCATAACAGGGATGGGAAACTCACCGGTATCGTTATTTATAACACAATTTGGTACTAAAACACCTGACTTATTTTGGTGATTCTCTATGTACAGATTAGTACCTTTGGAAAAGTAATTATAGGCAGAAATAAATCCAACATAATTTGAAGGAATGACGGTAGCTGCCTTGGCCCATAACTTCACATTACTTTTTGGTAAAATTGGCACTTCCATATTTTGCAAACAATCATCTGGCTCTTCATTGATCTTTTCCTCAAAGAAACGCAGTGTCTTACCTCGTCGTACCATGGTTATGTGTTCCTTTTCTGTGAAAGGCTGTCCAACTAATAAGGGAATATTTATTTCCTCATCTTTTACCACAAATATTTCAACGTTGGCTTCAGCCTGATCAACCTTAAGGGTTGCGGTATGTACACCAATTGGAACTACTGATCCATTACCAAAACCATGTATCCGCACTGAGGATTTTGGCTCGCTATACATAATTTTTAACTCATTTACTGTTGACACGGGCATCATATTTACGGCACTCCCAGGGTCGATATATGCCTTGACAACTTGTCCATTAACCAAAGCTTCTTTGAAATACTTACTGTTGGTGGTAGTGTCAATGACTGAGGAAGTGGCTGAGGTGACGGCGGTTGAGGTAGTGGTGACCTTGTGTGAATTAGGCGTTGACTTCGTTTCAACGGTTTTGTTTTTATCTGGGCAAACACTCTGCATGTGGCCATCTCGGTGACAATTAAGGCATTTAACGGGCGCTCTACAAAACCTTTTGTCTTGTCCAACACCTTCACAGCGGTAACATTTAGGCAAAGCCACTTCAGTTTTACAGAAGCGCGCAAAGTGACCTTGTTTTCCGCATTTACTGCAAATTTGCACACCATCTGATTTACCTGGTTGTTGAAATCGTTATGTCGGAGGTTTACCCATGACTACATCTTTTTCTGCACATCCAGCGTCAATGTATTCGTAAATATTTGATAAAATGTCATTAAAAGTGGTGTGTTGTCTCTGTAAAAGAAATTTTCTTAGATCAATTGATTTAATGCCTCTGATGATAAACTTTTTTGCGTCATCAAATTCCAAGTTAAGTTGTTGTGTAAGTCGTAATATATCGAAAAAATACTCAGTGATATCTTCGTTTGTGTGCTGGTATCTTTGGGACAATTTTTCCCAAAGTTCAGCTGTTGACTGACGACCAATAAACGCGTCTTCGAACTCCTCTTGGAAGTCCTTCCAGTTTCGAAACTCGGCCGCATTGTACCAATTTAGTGAGGCACCTTCTAGATTAGCACGAGCGCATTGTAGGCGAAATGAATCTGGCCAATTATTCATGTTACCAATGCCATTAATAGAGGCAAGCCAATCTTTCGCTTCCGAAGGTGACCTCTTGCCAATAAATTTTTTAATTGTGTTGTTCAGGTCAGGCATAACGTGGTACGATGTTCTCTCGGAACGAAGCGTGTTGATCAGCATTTGATTTTGTTGGAGCAACAACGATAGAATGGAATTTTCTTCCGTGGATACTCTTATACCACTATCACCAATGTTGGTTATGTTTACCGGAGTATTCCCGTTACTACATGGTGTCCTCATATAGTGATTGGAAGCACTCTCATCTTCAAACTGACTCTCGACTCATGTTGCGGACGTAGAAATAAGAAAAATTAAATTTTTTTGTTTAATTATTGACTTTTCTTATGTATCCCACTTCTGATTGTGGAAATCTCCAAATTTTATTTTTCAAAAAAAATCTCTAAACTCGTTTTAAATAACTATTTATTTCACTCTTTACTCTTTGACGATTGTTTTAATAATCTATTCAAAATTGTGATTTTATTTCAAAGTCAATATATTCAAAGTCAATAATGTCAATTAATAATTCAAAAAAGAAATAACAATAACACTACTTCACAAAATTTCAACAAAGTCGTGACCAAATGAATCTGACACTTGATATGTATGTAAAATTGCTCACTGAATCCGAATATGAAATCAAAATGGTCAAAAGTATAACAGTTTTCGAGATATTGCGTAATAACCGTTTTTTGCGTTTTCTAAAAAGGTTATGTCACTATAGTGAACGTACCTTCAAAACAGCTTGGCGGATTTTGAAAGTCTTTTTTGCCGTTGAACGACAATAAAATTATCAAAACAATCACGGGACGCTTGCAAAAATTGGTTAAGAATTTAGAGTTTTACAGTTGACCAAAGCTTGAACTTCACGAAAATTTTAATGATTTTTTGAAATTTTGCTGTTTTCAACTTCTTTTTTTTAAACCAAACAATAACTTTTTCTTTAGTTTCATCACTTACGAGATTAATTTATTTCAATACAAATATTACGGGTCCAATAAGAATCAGATCGGTGCAAAAATCACAGAGTTATAGAAGATTAATTAAATTATCCCATTTTTAGATTTTTATAAAATTAAAAAAATGCATGTAGGTATAAATTGCATTATTAATAATAAATATTAAAAATGACTTAGAACTTTTGAATTGCTTTGCCTATTGTAATTATTTTCTGCCTCTCGCACAAGGAACCAACAATAGTCGCCCAGCATCACCTCATCATACACCCCTTGTATTTGTTGGTGAAAACGCTCACCATGTTCGTCACTTTCATCGCCGAGGTTATTTGGGAAGAAATTTAAGTGCGAATGCAGAAGGTGTATTTTTAAAGACATATTAACTCCTTTTTAAGTAAGATATAAAAATGAGTGTTAAGTAAAATTCTTCAATGAAAAAACGATTTAAAAACCTTACCAATTTTCTCATAGTTTTTTAACAAATCACGAATGATGTCTTCATAGTTTGGATCCCTGAAATTGCCCAAAAAGCCTGATACAACCAAACTAAATGATCTCCATGCCTTTAACTCATCTTCAGACAAAATCGAATCAAATTTTGAATTCTTGAGTAGCTTTGTAATTTGTGGTCCCACAAAAATCCCTTCTTTAATTTTGGCATCTGACAAGTTGGGAAAACGGTTTTCAGGTATTTAAATGCGACACTTTTTTTTTTTTTTTGGGCACTTGATTTAAAAATAGCGAAAAGTGGCTAAATTCACTTAATCTTCTGTAGCTTTGTCACTTCTGCACCAATCTCGATCATGTTGGACGCAAAATATTCCCACTTAAATATACTAATATGCTATGTAAAAATACATACAAATTTTTAATTGTTCGGTTTAAAAAAGATTGATTGAAAAGGGCGAAATTGCTAAAAATTAACAAATTTTTCATGGAATCTGAAGTTTTTTCCACCATTACTCTGTCATTTCATGACCGATCTTAACAAACAACCAATGGTTATTTTAGTAATTTTATTGTCTTTCATCGGAAAGAAAGAAATGTCCGAACCGACGGAAATTTTTGAAAATATTTTATTTTAAGTGCCTTCATCTTTTTTAAAAACACAAAAAATGGTTATTTTGCAATATCTCGAAAACTGTTCTACTTTTGACCATTCTGACTTCATATTTGGATTCAGCGGACAATTTTACATATAGATTAGGTGTCAAATGCGTTTGGTCAAAAAACTGTTCTCTAGTGTAATTAGTACAACAATAAAGAAGTAATAAAATTAGGAGTAATAGGGTTTACAGAATCAATTTACATAAACGATATTTCGGAATTGTTTACAACTATGAATCATTTAATTCTTCAAAATTAACAAACGTCTTGGTGCATTGTATTAATAAAGGTGCTATAAATAATTCAACTGTAGTAACTAAATGTAAGAAATTGTTACGTTTTGAGCTAACTCCATGGGTTAACAAGAATCTTGAAGATATAATTTTATTTAAAGAAAAACTTTTAAGGAAAAGACATAAATCGAAAAACAAACAGAACGTTAATGATATTTTAAAGCGAATCATCAAAGTTATAAACATTTCTACAAAAAAGTGTAGAGATGATTATTATGCTGGATATTTATTGAAGGCAGATAAAGATCCTAAGAAATCGTGGAAATTTATAAATAGTACTCTTGGTCGAACGAAGAGTAACGTCATTAACCCTAAGGATTCTCAAGGGCAATCAACAATATGTGACCAAGATAAAGTGAATTGTTAACAATGACGTCTTAAAAGTGCTCAAAATAGTTCCAATTCCGGAAGAAGTTAATTCAACAAATATAGATATATATAGACCTATTGCTGTTCTTTCTACAATTGATAAAATTTTTGAGAAGATTCTTTATGAAAAACTTCTATTTTATATGGAAGAAAATACATTTTTATACAATTATCAATTTGGATTTCGAAGGGGTTGTAGTACTGAAGATGCTGTGTTGAATGTAGTGCAGGTTATTTGTAGTGGGCTTGATGAAGGTTCTAGTGGAGTTGCTGGAATATTTTTTGATTTTACTAAAGCTTTTGATTTAGTTGATCATGAAATAATGTTACAGAAATTATTGATTTAAAAAATCTGAATTTAGATGGGCAACTTTTTATGTTTGCAGATGATTGCTTGTTTTACCCCTACAAGTACGATTTATCACTTAAAACAAGAATCGAAAGAGATGCTGCTTTGATGTTTGAATTTGCGCGATTAAATCGTTTAGTTCTTAACCCTGATAAAACCAAATTAATACGATTTAGACCACATGCTTTAAGTATAAATAGTGATTTCAACGTGTTTATTAATGGAAAAGCTGTTTATGAAACCCATACCGTTAAGAATTTGGGAATCACATTGCAAAGTAACTTGTCATGGGATTTACATATCAGTGAACAGTTTGAATGGCCATTTTATTGCCTTGAATGTTTTCACACAAAAATGAAAACATGCTGTCAATCCACATTATATTAATGAAACGAAGCTACACATCTTTCACATACAAAGAGTACGATGAAATGACATGCATGCATTGCTTGCCTTTGCTGTGTGTATTGAAGATTCACAAAAGTAGCGAATGTTGCGAATGGTCGACTAAGGTATGAAAATATTGGTACTAATACTAATGCGTAATAAACGAAAAATGAGCAAGTGCTTGAATTTTTTTTCTGATTTCGTTGATCAACGTGTGGTGGAGTAATAAAAGCATGTGAAAAAAAACAACTAACGAAAATTGTGAGCAATCAGTAAGCATGTGTAATGAAGGTTGGTGTCGATAAATTGCATGGCAAAAGCAACGAATGCATGAATTATGTACAAACGTGAATACATTCAAACTGTTCTCTGTTACATATAACCGATTTGAAAAGGAAAATAGCTCCAGCAATTGGAATTTTATTTAAATTGAAAAATAAACTGAATATTGAATCAAAGATGATGATATTTCAATCTTTGATTGAATCGCATTTAAACTACTTAGCAATTATATATGCTCACAATAAAAATAACATTTCACTGAAATCGCTTTAATGCATGCAAAACAAAGCATTGAAAATTATTTACAAACTGCCAATACTGTATTTAACTGTCACATTGTACAAAGATATAAGCAAAACAATTTTACCAATTTATGGATTGCATGAGTATCAGGTGTTAATGTTTGTTTTTAAATGCATTAACCATATTGGTCACAAAAGCATAAGTTTTTCTCAACAGCAATTTAGTTTTAACGCACGAAACAGAACAAATTTAAGAATTCCTCGATGTAGACTAGAAACTACCAAGCAACGCCTTGATTACGTGGGTGCTGTAAAATTCAATAATTTACTTGTAGATTTGAAATCAATTAATCGAATTTAATTTTTTTTGTAAAACAGTTTTTTATACATATTTATTTTAATTTAATAAACTTAATCTTAAGTTAAATTTTTTATTTGTAGTTTTGACAATGAATTAATTTGCCAACTTGCCTCAATAATGCCTTACTTCGCTGAGGCCGAAATTAAAATGTATTTCAAATATTTTGTACAAATAAAATTTTTTCTGTAGAAAAGTTTTTTCTATAGAAAACAAACCAAAAAAATATATATATTGCCGAACTTTTGTTAATGAAAACTTTTTTAAGCATTAAGAAAACAGTTTTTTGTCTCTACTGAAAACTTTGAAGTTTTTGATTTAATACAGTATTGTTGAACGAGTGCGATATATTAATAAAACTTTTGCATTAAAATCTAAAAAGCACAAATTTACAAATAAAATGAATCCCCTAATTTCACGAAGAAGAAACACTCCTATATCACTCTTTTTTGGCTCCGAAATCTCTCTTTTATGACTCTTTTGAGAGGCTGTTATGATTGATTTGTGAGCAAAAAGGCTCACAATTTCCATACAAATCATTAACTTTAGGAGTCCTAAAACGCTCATATTCAGTACAAAATTGTTTTACGGTTTCATAGGAAAACGCGCTCATATCTGAAGGTTTTAGGAGCTTTTGTCTGAGGGTTTTGCTCTTATGAGTCCTAAAAGACTCTTTTAGGACTCATATTGTTTGCTGGGAAATTTTTTCAATTCATAAATACAAACAAAATATTTGTTGTCAAAACGAAAAGATTAAAATTTTTTTAAGCATATGTAAGCAAACAAAAATAGTATTATCCTAAAATTTAATTTTAGTTTTTATGTAATAATAAGCATTTGTTCAGCGTATATACTCGTACTTATCAGGTATAAATGGACTAGGTTACTTCTTTTTGTTTATGTACTTAATACGATCATTTGCAGTTTGGAACTATTTACTGAATACCGTAATAAATATCTTTTCCCCGGAAGAGGATTTTCGAATAAATGCACTTGAAATAGAAAAAATTTTAAATACACATATTTATTGAACTAACTTCGAAAAGTGGAAGTCGTCGCCATTATGGAGACCTTATTTTGTGCTCCTCTCCAAGAAAATTTGACAAATGAACTTGGAGGGATCTGAGTTGCATTTAAATATTTGGGTTTGGTATATATTGGCTATACAAGATTTCATCGTTCGTGTTGTTTTATTCTTTGTTTTATGGCAGGTCGTTTTAGAATAGATTTCTGCAACATACGCGGGCTGCGTGCTAACTTTTTCTCTGTGTATGCCCACGTTTGTCTTCATCGGCCGGATGTTTTCGCCTTATGTGAGACTCAGGTGTCTGAAAATGCTGATCTACAGGATTTTCACATACCTGGATATCACCTACTATCCCTATTCTTTCTTCATAGGGGCCTTGCAATCTATATACGCAATGAAGTTGTGTACCAGCGTCAGCAACCATTTGACGCACTTGATCCAGAATTTAGCTGTATTTGGGTTAAATTCAAAATCAGGGCACATCTTTTGCATTTCGGGTTTCTTTACAGAAGTCCAAACACGGAAAGGGGAAAAACTATCTCAAATTTCGATGCCCTTTCCGACTCCATATCGA
Source organism: Linnaemya tessellans (assembly GCA_951800035.1). Lineage (NCBI taxonomy): Eukaryota > Metazoa > Arthropoda > Insecta > Diptera > Tachinidae > Linnaemya > Linnaemya tessellans. The sequence goes on from OX637533.1 coordinate 58,099,241, forward strand.
AGATCTTAGAGAATTATCCGAACAGTGAAATCGTTGTTGCTGGTGATTTTAATGTTCATAATTCATCTTGGCTTCGCCAATCGAGCCACACAACCTCAGAAGGCCATTATGCTGAGCTATTCGCAGCGCATAACCACCTTGCGCAGCTAGTGAATGAGCCAACACATATTTCGTGTGTTGATGGGCACCAACATAATACTCTCGACCTTTTTCTTTCTTCACATCCAGACAAATATACAATGGGTGTCAGCGCACCTCTAGGAAATTCGGATCATTGCACCATTTCTCCCTCCTTTTCGATTACAGAACTTCGAAACGTTTCACACCCAGCTACGAAACGTTTAAAATATCTTTACGAAAAGGCTCGTTGGGATGAGCTCAACGATTTCTACAGGCATTTTAATTGGAAACTTTGCTTTCTTGACAGTAATGTCGATGCCATGGCGGAAATGATGGAAAATATAATATTGCTCGGTATGAACACTTTCATTCCATCCAAGCAAATTCCGATTAAGCCAAAATTGAAATCATGGTTTAATCAGACATGCAGAATTGCTGTCAGATCCAGAGATGTTGCATATAGCATCTGGCGTACTAACAAGAACGCTAAAACTGATTTGATGCGCAAAAGGGCGAAATCTTCGTGTGCCAAGGTACTAAGACGCGAAAAAGCTCTGTACGAGCAGCGTCTTCGTGCTAAGATTCTTACTGCCCCTCGGGGCAATAAGAGTTTCTGGTCATTCGTCAAAAGAGTGAAGGTTAATGCTAGTTCCTCGATCCCGACTCTTTTGAAGGTTGACCAATTATTCACTGACCTGGTTGACAAAGTTAACCTTTTAGCTGAAATATTCGCAAGTAATTCGCACTTGCCGGAAAGCAATCAACCACTGCCGGTTCTTGAAAATGTATCCACAACTATGCCAAAGATGCGTTTTCGGGTCCGGGCGGTTAAAAGGGTCAGATCTCAATGTAAACAAGTCTTCTTGGCCGAATGGAATTCCAGCACTGGTCTTAAATCAGTGCTTTTCGACGTTAGCTCGTCCTCTGGCAACCCTTTTCAGCACTATTTACCATACAGGCGAATTCCCCTCGTGCTGGAAGGTTGCGAATCTAACGCCAATCCCTAAAAAGAGAGAGGCCAACAACCCCCTAAACTACCGCCCAATCGCTGTTTGTTCTGCGCTTTCCAAGGTGATGGAAAGCATGGTGAATTTCCACCTAGTGAAATATCTAGAGTCTAATAGCTTACTTAACGACCGCCAATATGGCTTCCGTAGGGGCCGCTCTACGGGCGACCTATTGGCTTTCCTTTCGGAAAAGTGGTGCCAATCTATCCACCACTTCGGCGAGAGTAAGGTAGTGGCTCTGGATATTTCTAAAGCATTCGACAGAGTGTGGCACGGAGCACTTTTGTCGAAACTTATGGCTTTTGGTGTGGGTGACGTCTTCTCTCGATTTATATCGAGCTTTCTCAGAAATCGTGCTATAAGAGTTGTTATAGACGGGATTTCATCAGACGAGTATAAGATCAACTCTGGGGTACCGCAAGGCTCTGTTCTTTCTCCTACACTATTTCTTATATTTCTAAATGACCTTCTATGTCAGACTTTAACCCCAATCTACTCTTTTGCAGATGATAGCAGCCTTTGTCATTCATATGCCTTCAATAATAGACCGAAATCGTCAGAGATCGGGGCGATGAGGCACAATATGAATATTGCGCTAACCGGTGACCTCAATAGGATTGTCGAATGGGGTCATCGAAACAGGGTAAACTTCAATGCCCGTAAGACTCAATGCTACTTGCTAACACACCGACGCAAGCCCGATCACGCTGCTTCATCTGTAAACATGGGTGGTATAGTATAGATATTGAGGAATCAGAAGCTCTTTATGTTCTTGGCATGAAAATCCAGTGTGACGTTCGTTGGACTGAACACATTTTTCATGTTTCAAAAGAAGCATTCAAGTGCCTCGGCTTTCTAAGGCGGTGTAAGACATACTTCACCCCATCTGATCTCCTTACTATTTATACCACTTACATCCGACCAAAAATGGAATACAACTCTCATGTATGGGCCGGAGCTTCAAAGTCTATTTTGAAGTTGAAGTTACTCGACCGCGTACAGGAGAGAGCGAAGAAGCTCATCGGTGACAGTAGGGTAGCCAACTCTATTGACTCACTTGAGCATCGACGCAATGTGGGGTGTGTTTCACTGTTTTATCGTTATTATAACGGGTTTTGTTCCACCGAAGTCAGGGATCTCTTTCCCGAAACGCGCACTTTTCTACGCTCAACACGCTCTACAGTGCGATCACACCCATATGTGGTGGATTTATCAGTGAACCGCACTACGCATTATAGGGAAAATTCATTCTTTGCCCGTACTGCCCGTATGTGGAATAAACTCCCTGCGGAAGTCTTTCCTGCCGTTTATAGCATGGATAAATTCAAATCGAATGTCCATAGACACTACTCCCTTTATCCTCCTTCCCACAACCAATTTTCCTAGTTCCAGCACAATGTACGCATAAGTAGGGGTCATCCCCTGAGTGCCGGTCCTAATAAAAAAAAAAAAAAATATTGCATTTTCTTTGTTATTTTGTTTAACGCTCTGTAATCAATACAAATTCGTTTTTCACCATTCTTCTTATTTACAAGCAAAATTGGACTCGAATAATTTGACTCAGAATCACAAAATATTCCCGCAGTCTTCATTGTTTCAATTTCATTCCGTACATACTCTCTCTCAGAATAACTCAAACGGTATGGGCGAAAAGTAATAGGATCATTTTTTGTCAACTCGATTTTAAATTCAACATCAATTGTTGTCCCTAAATCACTCAAATTATTGGAGAGACACGAAACATTTTCTTCAACAATACTCTTGAGTTTTTCTTTTCCTTTGTTATTTGGGAAGAAATTTATGTGCGAATGCAGAAGGTGTATTTTTAAAGACATATTAACTCCTTTTTAAGTAAGATATAAAAATGAGTGTTAAGTAAAATTCTTCAATGAAAAAACGATTTAAAAACCTTACCAATTTTCTCATAGTTTTTTAGCAAATCACGAATGATGTCTTCATAGTTTGGATCCCTGAAATTGCCCAAAAAGCCTGATACAACCAAACCAAATGATCTCCATGCCTTTAACTCATCTTCAGACAAAATCGAATCAAACTTTGAATCCTTGAGTAGCTTTGTAAATTGCGGTCCCACAAAAATCCCTTCTTTAATTTTGGCATCTGACAAGTTGGGAAAAACGGTTTTCAGGTATTTAAATGCGACACTTTTTTTTTTTTTTTGGGCACTTGATTTAAAAATAGCGAAAAGTGGCTAAATTCACTTAATCTTCTGTAGCTTTGTCACTTCTGCACCAATCTCGATCATGTTGGACGCAAAATATTCCCACTTAAATATACTAATACGCTATGTAAAAATACATACAAATTTTTAATTGTTCGGTTTAAAAAAGATTGATTGAAAAGGGCGAAATTGCTAAAAATTTACAAATTTTTCATGGAATCTGAAGTTTTTTCCACCATTACTCTGTCATTTCATGACCGATCTTAACAAACAACCAATGGTTATTTTAGTAATTTTATTGTCTTTCATCGGAAAGAAAGAAATGTCCGAACCGACGGAAATTTTTGAAAATATTTTATTTTAAGTGCCTTCATCTTTTTTAAAAACACAAAAAATGGTTATTTTGCAATATCTCGAAAACTGTTCTACTTTTGACCATTCTGACTTCATATTTGGATTCAGCGGACAATTTTACATATAGATTAGGTGTCAAATGCGTTTGGTCAAAAAACTGTTCTCTAGTGTAATTAGTACAACAATAAAGAAGTAATAAAATTAGGAGTAATAGGGTTTACAGAATCAATTTACATAAACGATATTTCGGAATTGTTTACAACTATGAATCATTTAATTCTTCAAAATTAACAAACGTCTTGGTGCATTGTATTAAAGGTGCTATAAATAATTCAACTGTAGTAACTAAATGTAAGAAATTGTTACGTTTTGAGCTAACTCCATGGGTTAACAAGAATCTTGAAGATATAATTTTATTTAAAGAAAAACTTTTAAGGAAAAGACATAAATCGAAAAACAAACAGAACGTTAATGATATTTTAAAGCGAATCATCAAAGTTATAAACATTTCTACAAAAAAGTGTAGAGATGATTATTATGCTGGATATTTATTGAAGGCAGATAATGATCCTAAGAAATCGTGGAAATTTATAAATAGTACTCTTGGTCGAACGAAGAGTAACGTCATTAACCTTAAGGATTCTCAAGGGCAACCAACAATATGTGACCAAGATAAAGTGAATGCCTTAATAATTATTTTATTACGAGTGTGGAAAATCTTAGAAGGGAAATTGAAATTTATCCTGGTGATGAGTTCAATTCTTTACGGACTCTTTCTCAGTCAACTCATCGTTTTACACTTTGTAACGTTAATGATAATGATATGTTTGAAATAATCCAAAATTTGAAAGATAATAAAAGTCCAGGCTGCGATGGTATTTCGCCTAAATTTGTAAAAGAATGTAGAGATATTATAATCCAGATATTAAAAGATATTCTTAATAAAATTGTTAACAATTCAGTGTACCCAGACGTCTTAAAAGTGCACAAAACAGTTCCAATTCCGAAAGAAGTTAATTCAACAAATATAGATATATATATATATATATATATATATATATATATATATATATATATATATATATATATATATATATATATATATATACCTATTGCTGTTCTTTCTACAATTGATAAAATTTTTGAGAAGATTCTTTATGAAAAACTTCTATTTTATATGGAAGAAAATACATTTTTATACAATTATCAATTTGGATTTCGAAGGGGTTGTAGTACTGAAGATGCTGTGTTGAATGTAGTGCAGGTTATTTGTAGTGGGCTTGATGAAGGTTCTAGTGGAGTTGCTGGAATATTTTTTGATTTTACTAAAGCTTTTGATTTAGTTGATCATGAAATAATGTTACAGAAATTATTGATTAAAAAAATCTGAATTTAGATGGGCAACTTTTTATGTTTGCAGGTGATTGCTTGTTTTACCCCTACAAGTACGATTTATCACTTAAAACAAGAATCGAAAGAGATGCTGCTTTGATGTTTGAATTTGCGCGATTAAATTGTTTAGTTCTTAACCCTGATAAAACCAAATTAATACGATTTAGACCACATGCTTTAAGTATAAATAGTGATTTCAACGTGTTTATTAATGGAAAAGCTGTTTATGAAACCCATACCGTTAAGAATTTGGGAATCACATTGCAAAGTAACTTGTCATGGGATTTACATATAACCGATTTGAAAAGGAAAATAGCTCCAGCAATTGGAATTTTATTTAAATTGAAAAATAAACTGAATATTGAATCAAAGATGATGATATTTCAATCTTTGATTGAATCGCATTTAAACTATATATGCTCACAATAAAAATAACATTTCACTGAAATCGCTTTAATGCATGCAAAACAAAGCATTGAAAATTATTTACAAACTGCCAATACTGTATTTAACTGTCACATTGTACAAAGATATAAGCAAAACAATTTTACCAATTTATGGATTGCATGAGTATCAGGTGTTAATGTTTGTTTTTAAATGCATTAACCATATTGGTCACAAAAGCATAAGTTTTTCTCAACAGCAATTTAGTTTTAACGCACGAAACAGAACAAATTTAAGAATTCCTCGATGTAGACTAGAAACTACCAAGCAACGCCTTGATTACGTGGGTGCTGTAAAATTCAATAATTTACTTGTAGATTTGAAATCAATTAATCGAATTTAATTTTTTTTGTAAAACAGTTTTTTATACATATTTATTTTAATTTAATAAACTTAATCTTAAGTTAAATTTTTTATTTGTAGTTTTGACAATGAATTAATTTGCCAACTTGCCTCAATAATGCCTTACTTCGCTGAGGCCGAAATTAAAATGTATTTCAAATATTTTGTACAAATAAAATTTTTTCTGTAGAAAAGTTTTTTCTATAGAAAATAAACCAAAAAAATATATATATTGCCGAACTTTTGTTAATGAAAACTTCTTTAAGCATTAAGAAAACAGTTTTTTGTCTCTACTGAAAACTTTGAAGTTTTTGATTTAATACAGTATTGTTGAACGAGTGCGATATATTAATAAAACTTTTGCATTAAAATCTAAAAAGCACAAATTTACAAATAAAATGAATCCCCTAATTTCACCAAGAAGAAACACTCCTATATCACTCTTTTTTGGCTCCGAAATCTCTCTTTTATGACTCTTTTGAGAGGCTGTTATGATTGATTTGTGAGCAAAAAGGCTCACAATTTCCATACAAATCATTAACTTTAGGAGTCCTAAAACGCTCATATTCAGTACAAAATTGTTTTACGGTTTCATAGGAAAACGCGCTCATATCTGAAGGTTTTAGGAGCTTTTGTCTGAGGGTTTTGCTCTTATGAGTCCTAAAAGACTCTTTTAGGACTCATATTGTTTGCTGGGAAATTTTTTCAATTCATAAATACAAACAAAATATTTGTTGTCAAAACGAAAAGATTAAAATTTTTTTAAGCATATGTAAGCAAACAAAAATAGTATTATCCTAAAATTTAATTTTAGTTTTTATGTAATAATAAGCATTTGTTCAGCGTATATACTCGTACTTATCAGGAATAAATGGACTAGGTTACTTCTTTTTGTTTATGTACTTAATACGATCATTTGCAGTTTGGAACCATTTACTGGATACCGTAATAAATATCTTTTCCCCGGAAGAGAATTTTCGAATAAATGCACTTGAAATAGAAAAAATTTTAAATACACATATTTATTGAACTAACTTCGAAAAGTGGAAGTCGTCGCCATTATGGAGACCTTATTTTGTGCTCCTCTCCAAGAAAATTTGACAAATGAACTTGGAGGGATCTGAGTTGCATTTAAATATTTGGGTTTCCTAAAATAATAATATATAATTAATAATTAAAAAGATATTAATCTAAAAAATACAACACTTACATAAATACAAGGCATTTAACTTACCAATTGGTTGTACAGGGTGTTTTTTTTAAAGGTATAGAACTTCGAATTGAAATGAAACACAAGAAAATCGTTTTAATGTCCATCAATTTGGCTTTATTGGAAGGATAATTTTATGCCATTAATGTTTAAATATGATTTCGGGCATGTGGTCGCCGCGGCTGGCTCGAATAAAGCCAATTCTACAGGTCCAATTTTCAACCACTTTTTCGAGCATATGGGGCCGTATGTTGGCAATAGCGCCGCGAATGTTGGCTTCCAAGTCCCCTAACGTTTCTGGTTTGTTGGCGTAGACGAGCGACTTCACATATTCCTAAAGAAAATAATCCAATGGTGTCAAATCACACGATCTTGGTGGCCAATTGACAGGTCCATTCCGCGAAATTATGCGCTCATCGAATGTTTCCTTCAATAAATCGATTGTGACGTGCGCTGTGTGGCATGTAGCGCCGTCTTGTTGGAACCACAACTCATCCACATTCATGCCATCCAATTCGGGAACAAAATAGTCGGTTATCATGGCTCTATACCGGTCTCCATTAACGGTAACTGACTCTCCAGCATTATTTCGGAAGAAGTATGGCCCAATGACTCCACCAGCCCATAGAGCACACCAAACAGTGAGTTTTTGTGGATGTAATGGCGTCTCAAGGGTCTCATGTGGATTCTCTTCACTCCAAATGCGGCAATTTTGCTTGTTGACGTAGCTATTCAACCAAAAATCACTGAACAAAATTTTGCGATGAAAATCAGCATCAAGATCAATCTCATTTTCGGCCCATACACCAAAATCACGACGCATTGCATGGTCTCGCGGCTTTAATTCTTGCACAAGCTGGATCTTGTAAGGTCGCAAGCCAAGATCTTTGCGCAAAATCTTCCATAAAGTTGATGGACAAAGCTCCAATTGCTGTGCACGGTGGCGAATCGATTCATTCGGGTCCTCTTCAACACTTTGCTCTACAGCGGCAATTGTTTCTTCGGTGCGCACTGTTCGACGTCTCTGCGGATGCGTATTATCACATAGAGTAAACGTAGTGCGAAAACGATCCATGGTTAACCGAATTAATTGCTCTGATGGACGATTATGTCGACCGTAAAATGAACGGAGCTTGCGGTAAACTTCGCGAACTGAACCATTACTTTCGAAATAAATTTGCACGATTTGCAAGCGTTGTTCTTTTGTCAACTTGTTCATGATGAAATGGCAAACGAAACTAAATATTAATCACTTGACAGCTGACAAAATGTCCGCCAGTTAAAAAAGTGATGCCAACTTAAAGTTCTATACCTCAATAAAAAACACCCAATATAAGTTTGGCGAACTTCTGATTTTTGCTGAATTGGATCTGTAAATGATTTTCCAGACTAAAATGTTGTTCAAATTTTAAATAAAACCCTTTTTTACCTGCATTACTTCTTTGCAGAACTAAATTTTGCGGCAATGCTGTTGCATTTTGCAGCACTGTTTAAGAGACCCACTCTAAAGTATTTATTGTGTGCCCATTGTCGGTCTGCTTGAGCCACAAATGTTGTTAAAGGCGGTCATTTTCTAGTGCAGCAGTGGAAAAATTGCGAAAGTTGAGACACAAGGCTTTATTGATATTTGTATCACCAACTTTATGAATTACTGAACTCAAACCAAGTGACAAAATATCGGAGGTTGTTATCCCTACAGGACCTGATTTTAAAGGAAAATAAAAAAATCGTTCAGATGTAAAACTTCACGCGATTGTACGTATAGTATTTTGTTGTTTTCAAAAAACATTTCTATTTGATATACCTTGGATTCAAGCATATATAAGTTATCTGGAGCACTTCGCGATAAGAACAAAGTATTGCTTTGAATTGAAGTAACAATTTCAGACTAGTTTTTTTTTATAATAACATTATTGATAGTACTCGCTATATGTTGTACGAAGACTATGCTCAACAAGACGATTATATATTTGAACAACGACTTGATTACCTTTGCGAGCCATCTGCTTAACTTTATTCAAGTAACTTTCAAATTCAAGGAAGTCCTCATAAAATAGAACTTCATCCGCCAAATGAGTTAAACAATGAAAATTAAATTTTAAAAAGGTGACATCATAAAGATCAGGTATCCTTTTTTAATAATTCGATAATAAGCTTCTTTGGAAAAAAATTTTTGTAATACAAAGGCTCTTATCACACAAAATACCTATGGCAACACTTAATTGTAAGGTATGTTTATATCCGAAATCTGTTAAGACTTCTTTTAAAACTACAGGGTGTGTATTAAAACGAACTTTCTAAACTCCACAGCCTTCCATCTATCGATTTCGGAAACACTTCGTGGTTTTCTTGCAAACACAGAAGACAGAACACAGATTCTGGTCTAATAAAACAATGTTATCTTTTGATAAGGAATAACTTTTGTTCCTTATTTTTATCCAGCCATTTAGAAAGGTTTTGACTACTCCCAAACATACAATGTGCATGTAATCAAATGCAAATTGGTTAAGAATATATATTGGAAGCTCTTCAACTTTTAATGGACTGGTCAAATTGTGATGATTCGTGTCAGTTCGCTTCCTAAACTGATCATCTGTTCGTGGCAAGGAGTTTTGAACCCTATATATAATTCTATTTTGGCAAGATTCCCCTCATTGCTTGTATTTTATGGAGCTATAGAATCTACTATAGGACATAGGATAGGTTTTAAAGCTTTCAAGAGAGCATTCAAAGCATTGCAAGGAATGGTATAGACGACGGACCACTCAGCTAATTTATCCTTCAAATTCTTCACACTTTCTTCAAAATATTATAGAACTTTCAGAGCTGTCCGACTTGTTATCCTCGATATGCATGAAGTCTTTTTCAAAAGTGTCGCCCTCACTTCCTTGTTCACAAGGTTCACTTTCCTCATTTGTTTCACTTTGCAGGTTCGTTGAATTCACTTTTCGTTTTTTTTTATTTCATTAATTATTTAGGCTGAACCCCTCTTATCGGCAGTTGTTAGATACATTTTCTCTTTTTATTTAAAAACACAGAAATAAACTTACTTTTTCCCCAATTTCTCAAAGATTTTTACCAAAACCACAACCGAACAGCGCAAAATGATCACAATAATGACATACAAACGCAAAATATTGAAATTATTAAGAAAAAGAAAACAAACTACCGTTGCCCCTCAGAAAACCCTCATAAATATCAATTTTGTAGAAGTATGCTCCTAAATTGCTCATAAAAATTAGTCTTTCCGGGGTACTGAATTCTGCAGGCTCCGAAATCAATCATAAATGAGGAGGGTAATCATAAAAACTTCAGAAAAAGAAGTATTTTAAGAGTCCTATGCGCTCCGAAAATTGTTTGCTGGAAAGTGATTAGCTTTTCTAATGACTGTTTTGTAGTGGCATTTAGAATTAGTTATCCGTAAGCGAGAGTGATATATACTTGTCTCCAATAACATCACCGTGTTAAAATAATGACTTAAAATTCCGCAGAAGAAGAGTATAAAAACAAAGCATATTAAGTAACATTCTGCTTTCGATAGACGCAAAGTTAGAATGTGTAGTATGCCGTCTTTTAGACTGAAAGGCCCACCCCTTGCAAAAATTAAAACATCATCAAATAGAAAATTCACCTGTTGTAGAACCTAATTATGTGTATCACCTCAAAATATAATCAATATTTAGATAAAAAATTTTTGTTTTTCATACAGACAAAGAAGTTCATAAAATTGTCTTTTTCTTAAGAATTCCAATAACGTCAAGTAATTTACTCAACTAATTCTCAGGTATTAGTTTTAACGTAAGCTTTAGTATATATTACATATATAAACACAATACCCAGCTAGCCAAGAGCTGTTTAATAGACGATTGTGACTAAAATACAATTCCCAAACGAAACTCCTGATGATTATTTGACGAGTTACAATAACAAAACGATGTTTTTTTTTTGTTTATTTTAAGTTTTTAGGCACGTTCGCCGTATAATCTTGCAATGATTAATATGCAATACTTTAAAGATTTTTCTGATGATCTTTTGAAGATTTATCTTTCATCTTTCTTTGAAAGGATTGGTTTTTAATCTTGCAATGTTTAATCGACAATTTTTTGCCAAAATATTTTTGTTATTGTTTTTATTTTCATGCAACTAACCGTTAGGATTTTCATTTATTCTTCTTTTGTTCTTTGATATTTGCATTAATGTTTTGATTAAGACCCGTGCCGGTTGTGTAAAGTGGTATTTTTAAGAATCAAATTCGTTTCTTAAGATATCTTAAGATATTATTTGTTTATTACTAAAAATTGATTTAAGAAAATAAAATTAAAAAATTTTTAAAGGAAAGTATAAATTAAATGTGTGGTATTTTTTATTAATTTTTGTTTTTTATAGATCTGTGTCATTCCAAATTCGCACATTGTGATGATAATATTATTAACAGAACTTTGCAGCAACACTTCGTACATGCTAAGGACCGCATCGAAAGACGTTTAACAAAGAAAAATCAAACAAAATAACTTCCATTATTTTTCAATATCAGGAGGCTGTTATATCTATATGACTTTTTACATATACCATAGTTTGAATTAATTTTCTTTATTAATTTTTTTCGTTTCATGATATATTCTATGCTCATTTTTTTCTAAAGTACTTTATATTCAATAAACGAGAAATGTTTTTATTAATTAATTTGTAATACAAAAACTGAAACTGATTTCTTAATACATAGCTTGCAAAATGAACAGCTCGGTAGGAACATTGCCGGGTTCGACAAATTATCATCAAATTATCCTTTTTTAAGACTCTTTCAATGACTTATATAATAATAACATGAAGAGCAGTCCAGAAGTTGTAAAATAATCTCTGCATGAGCCCCAGACGATTCTTCATGTTCTTAATAAAAGATTTGTGAGATAATCTGTAAATAAATCTTCAGTGATTCTATCTGCGATTAATACAAGCGTCTTTCGCTGCGTTGTGGAAGACTCTCGCAGACGAATCATCTACATGTAACAGTTTCTCCCGTACGCTGTATCTTCCACGATTAAAAATGCGCTCGTCGACGATTAAAAACGCTCTGCATAAGATTCGCAGTAGACTCTTCAGCGATTGAAAAGGCTAGCTGGGTACATACATGTCTATTTGTGTACAGGTGTATGTATATTCATCAGAGTGAATTAATAATTACATATTATATATCTTTAATTGCAAATATAAGAAACATTTTTATACCCTCAAAAAAAGAATTTGGAGGGATATTCACTTTGTCATTCCGTTTGTAACGCATCGAAATATCCATCTCAGACCCCATAAAGTATATATATATTCTTGATCAGTGATGAAGTCTAAGACGATCTGAGCATGTCCGTCCGTCCGTCTGTGGAAATCACGATTCAGGCCAAACGAATAGAGCTAGACCCTTAAAATTTGGTATATATATATTTTGAAACTTAGTGCAGGTTAAGTTCGAAGATGGAATAAATGGGGCAAGAGGGAAAAAAGTTCCCCTAAGAAGAACTAAACCAACCCAGAAAAAACAACATAATTTTTAAAGTTTTTTGGTTATTTTGTTAACCAAATGATATATTTTTATGTCAAATACGGTCCAACGCCTTAAACTTGGAGCCATAAAATTAAAAAAAAAAATTTGGACCCCGCCCAGTTTAGTGGGCGTTATTATATGCAAAAATAGCATAAAAATTAAACAAATTGTTTTTTTAAGCCTACATTCTTTAAAAATAAAATTTTTAAGCCTTAATGACGAAGCTGAGATGTAACCTGGAACTACTCTGCCCTACCCCCTCCTCCCCCTTCACACTCTATATGACCCTACCAAAAAAAAAAAAAAAATTTTAAATTTTGTATATAATCATCCCAAGCATTTATTTTTAGAGTTTTATGACTACCTGTTTCTGCCCTACCCCATCCTCTCCTTTTGCCCCCTAAATGACCCTATCAAAAAATATATAAAATTTTGTTTTGTATATAATTAACCCAAGCATTTATTTTTAGAGTTTTATGACAAAGGTGAAATGTTTCCCCCACAGCCCTTGCCAGAACGACCCCACCAAAATACAGTTTTTATACCCTCCAAAAAGAATTTGACCCTATAAGGTAGATATGTATATTCTTGAATAGTGATAAAGTCTAAGACGGTCTAGCAATGTCCATACGTTCGTCTGTGGAAAACATGATATTGTGTATTTTTTAACTCCGCCCCCTTTAGCGTCCGTTGACGTACGATATTATATAAAGCAACTCTGTCCCACTAAGTTAAACATTTTAAATTCACTTACTAAATATTTGGAGGGTATTTAAGATTCGACCCGGTCGAATATAACGTTTTTAATTGTTTAGGTCTAAAATTTGTTTTATACTGTCCAACTTACTGAAAACGTTCCAGGACATTGTTTCATCAGGTATGATTCCAGCACCACACAAAAACAAACCAAATACGATGAACACAATGCCAATGTGCAACATTCCAATACTCGTTACAACCTTTAAGAAAAATAAAAGGAAAATTTATATTGTTATTAAAACGTTATTTAGTCTTTAATTCTACTATATAGTATTTGAAGATATATCACTTTTGGTTTGAATAAATAGGATATTTAAATTTAGATCAAACATTTTTTCAATATATTTTTTCATATTCACATAATTTCCCAATGCTCCTAATATCCTGAAAACCCCACACAGCCACACAAGAATTAACGTGAAAGTGAGAAAAAATAAACAAAAACAGATACTTCGAACCAGGCCAGACACCAGGGTAGGAAAGCGATCTCGGCATCTGCCAGGCCCTCAACTAAACCTCGACCGAACACGATCACCGGCTCGGAGAAATTGGATGATGGCCCTTCTACATCTAAAGGGGTGACATTCAAGTCAAAGGAGTCCTCAAGGGAAGCTTCGAAACGAGGTCCATCGGCTGGCAAAGGGGATCCTGCAGGTGGTTCTAGTGGCAAACGGCAAAGGTCAGCTGATACCTCAGGGCAAGCTGTTGAAACCATCAACTACCTGAGCGTCAAGTAGCCATTACTGATCGCAGTCAGCTAATGGGGAATATGACTAACGATCAAAGAGGAAAGAATTCTGCGCAGACTAGTGGACGCAGTCGCCACTTGTGACGATGACTCCTTCACTGCGTTTGATGGGGCAAAGTGGTCTAGAGGCGTCAAGATAATTGGATGCGGTAATGAGAAGGCTCCCGGTTTTCTCAAAAACAGCATCCAGGAAGTTGCCAAAAATTTAAATCCTTCCCTTGGACCAAGTTCCTTTGCAGCTGACGGTGAGAGTGTGGATTTCTCCTCCTATTATGGAGGATGAGGCCGCACTTACACTTATAAAGCGCCGGAATAAGGATCTTGGTACTGAGAACTGGACGATTGAACGTGGACATGCCAGGGCAAGGGGGATGGCAAAGATCTCTGGATCAAAATTGACTCTGAATCTCCCCATATCCTGTGCTCCAAAAAGGGCGTTATCAAATATTGGCTAAATCAGCTTAAACTGATTTTGTCCATAAAGAAAAACTCGCAAAATGGCGACTTCGAGCGGCATAAAAGTGGTGCAAATTAACTTGCATCACTCCGAGGCAGCATCGGACGAGCAGTTACGTTTTATGGAGAGAGTGCATATCTGTGGTCTTGAGCCAGGATCCTTGGCTAGTTGCGAATAAGGTGCGCACACTCATTGACTGATGCGGGACACGGGTACACGACCTTGTACTGGGCTGTGATGTAAATGCGCTCTGGGGGAGCACGGATATAGATAAACGAGTTGAGGATTTATTACAATTTCCCTTGTCAAGCAATCTTAGGATTTGTAATAAGGGCAATAGGCCAACGTTTTTCAATAGAATTAGGCAATAGGTCATTGATTTAACTTTGGTTAGTGATAAAGACTCCATTAGAATATCTGACTGGAGGGTGAGCCTTGCGTGCTCATTCTCTGATCATAACAGAATTTCTTTTACGGTCGGTGTTATTCCGAGTGGGGCAACCCGTACAGGATCACTATACAAACGGATTGGGGAAGCTTCAGGAAGCTCGTGGAGGCCCTGCCACCTCCAGAAACGGAGCGGTTGGGCAGCATTCGGGAGCTGGAGGACTCTCGAATGCTGCCTATCATGCATCTTGTCGTTTCTCAAGGACACTGAGAGACGCATATCATGCATCTTGTCGGGAGCGGCAACCGTCAGCGAAGGTCAATTAAAAGTGGTTGAACCCAGGACTCAAGCAGCCCAGGACAGTCTGCCGGAGACTTTTTAATAAGGCGAAGCGCGATAGAAATCCCATAAACTAGGATAATTATCGTAGGAGCCTCAATGTCTTCAAGAGCGAAACCAGGAGGGCAAAGAGGGATTCGTGGAAGCGTTTCTGTGGTGACTTGGAGCGCACATCTGAGGCTTCCCACCTAAGAGAACTACTCTCTAAGGGGCGTGGCATTTTGGGATCCCTGAGGCCTGGCGAGACTTTTACTAAAAGCAGCGAGGATACCCTGGAGATATTAATGAAAACTCAATGCAAACGTACTTTGTGCGGTTGTACCTCTGCAAACAGCTATCCAAAGGAGTGACTTAGTAGACTCCATTGTACAGCCAGCCAAGGTAAGATGGGTAGTAACATCTTTTAAGCCCTTTAAGTCAGCGGGCCCAGATGGTATTTTCCCAGTGTCAATGCTGCAAGCTATGGGGGCGATTTTACCATGGCAGCTAACCATCTTTAGAGGAATTATCGTTTACGGGGACATTCCTATGAAGGGGAGAAAAAGTGGGGAGGATAAACCACGGTACCGCTAAAGATTACAGACCAATCAGTCTGTCATCTTTTCTATTGAAAACACTGGAGTGACAGCTTGATTTGTATGTCAGGGAACTTCTCTCGCCAAAAAACTTCTGCGGTGCACAGCATGCCTACCAGAGGGATAGGTCGGTGGAAACGGCGCTGCATGATGTTGTCGGCACTATAGAAGCTTCCCTTGACAAAAAAGAGTTTCTTATGGCATGCTTTCTAGACATAGAAGGCGCTTTTAACAATCCGAACATATCCTATATAACTGGGCCGCTCAAAGGAATCGGTGCGACATGCTTAAGATTCATAATGTCCAGTTTGGGCATGAGTATGAAGAGGAAGGCTGTAACAAGGGCATTCCGCCGGAGGGAGTTCTGTCTCCGCTCCTATGGGACCTTGTCCTGAACAGCATTCTTATCAAGTTGAACGCTAGTGGCACCAATGTAGTTGCGTATGCTGATGATGTTGTGCTCCTAATAAGGGGCAAATATCTGCCTACGATAAGTGAGCTCATGGAATCAGCGCTGAACGAACTACTCGACTGGGCCAAGGGGACATGTCTAGGCATAAACTCTACGAAGACTGTATATGTACTTTTTACCAAGATATATAAGATTCCGACTTTTAGGCCACCATGCCTTGGTGACACGAGCTTGGAGTTCTCGAAAGAGGCGAAATACCTCGGCATTATTCTACACTCTAAGCTATCGTTATGTGGAGGATAGAACGAGGAATGCTCTATGCGCGTTTTACGCATGCAAGAGAGTTTCTGGGAGAAGATGGGGATTGAAACGGTACATCCTGCATTGGGTGTACACGGTGATGATCAGACCCATTCTCTGCTTTAAGAGAATTTATGTCTAACATATATATGAATTTTCGTTTCATATACTACATATAAATGTAACATTTATTGAACTATATTCTCTTTTTAATAAAAAACTTGATAAATAAATATAAAATAACACATGAGCACTGGTGATGAAAAGGTTGCGTCTTTCGAAAACAGCTGTTCTGCTCTGCTGTGTAAGTTGAATAACAAAAAAGTGATGTTGACTTGCCTTTGTGCCTTGGAATATTTATCATGTCTTTCTGAGATTTAAAATTAAAATTTCGAACAATTAGCCTATAGAATCTTAATTCATCATCACACAATACACATGAGCACTGATGATGAAAAAGTTGCGTCTTTCGAAAACAGCTGTTCTGCTCTGCTGTGTAAGTTGAATAACAAAAGAAAACTGATGTTGACTTGCCTTTGTGCCTTGGAATATTTATCATGTCTTTCTGAGATTTAAATTAAAATTTCGAACAATTAGCCATAAGAATCTTAATTCAATTTAATATAGCAATATAAAAATGTTCGTTAAAAATTCTTACTACATACAAATTTAAACTATGGCTTGAGCTACCAATAATAAAAATTGGAAAACGTTCACATGTACTTAAGTATAAAATTCAAACCAAAAAAGTTTGACTTAGGTATGATGGAACAAAAAATTCAGAAAAATGGGACATGAAGAAAAATAATCAAACGGTAACACGGGTATTATAACAATAACATGTTAACATCAGCCTGATACAGTTCTCGGATTCTTTTTCACAATAAAATTTGTGTAAATAGGAACTGTTATCATATTCAACTAAGCCACCTAATAAGTGGTGACAAACACAATACACATGAGCACTGATGATGAAAGGGTTGCGTCTTTCGAAAACAGCTGTTCTGCTCTGCTGTGTAAGTTGAATAACAAAAAAAAAACTGATGTTGACTTGCCTTTGTGCCTTGGAATGTCTTTCTGAGATTTAAATCAGTGATGTGCACTACCACATATACACAGTTGCGCTTGTGTGTGGCGCAGAGAAACACCTCTGCTTACTTTTAACAGAGGTGGAAATGCTTTTGAATTACTTTCTGTTTATCAAAACACTGAAAACAGATATCTACAAATTGTATTCAATGTTTGGTACCACATACAATTGTCAAACAGCATTTTTTACCATGAAAATAACTCTAATCAAAGTACGCAAGAACAAAGGAGTACCCAGGCCATATATATATATATATATATATATATATGTATATATATATATATATATATATATTTGAAATAAACATTTATTGTAAACGAGTTGACAAAGTAAATAAAATTTTTATCAGTTCGATGATAACAAGTAAAAGTATTGTGTAATACACAATAAATACAATTATAAATGCAAAACATACGAGTAGTAGCAACGAGCCCTTCAACTCAAAATATAGATAAAATTTAAAAGTACTTGTTATCCATCCCTGCTCTATGTTAAAGAAGACCCAAAACCTAAGGAGAACGAGAGAAACAAAATTTTTTTCTTCCGTATACATATTTGTTTGCTGCGTAAGCAGAATTTGTTTTTTTTCTTGCTTTCCTATAATGCGTTATAGGGCAAGAGAAGCTTGATCATCTATGATTTAAATTAAAATTTCGAACAATTAGCCTATAGAATCTTAATTCAATTTAATATAGCAATATAAAAATGTTCGTTAAAAATTCTTACTACATACAAATTTAAGCTATGGCTTGAGCTACCAATAATAAAAAATTGGAAAACGTTCACATGTACTTAAGTATAAAATTCAAACCAAAAAAGTTTGACTTAGGTATGATGGAACAAAAAATTCAGAAAAATGGGACATGAAGAAAAAAAATCATACGGTAACACGGGTATTATAACAATAACATGTTAACATCAGCTTGACACAGTTCTCGGATTCTTTTCCACAATAAAATTTGTGTAAATAGGAACTGTTATCACATTCAACTAAGCTACCTAATAAGTGGTGACAAACACAATACACATGAGCACTGATGATGAAAGGGTTGCGTCTTTCGAAAACAGCTGTTCTGCTCTGCTGTGTAAGTTGAGTAACAAAAAACTGATGTTGACTTGCCTTTGTGCCTTGGAATATTTATCATGTCTTTCTGAGATTTAAATTAAAATTTCGAACAATTAGCCTCTAGAATCTTGATTCAATTTAATAAAATTGATTTAGTTCTTTGCATTATGTATGTACGCAGGTAAAAAAATTAACATCTGTAATCCGGACACTCCAGTAATATGGACATGCTCTGGACTTATGGTGTCCGGATTATCGAGATAGTACTGTACTTAATGCAAAAATAATGTACTTTTTTCGGTTTTGTATTTAAAGCACTTGACTAAGCTACTAATATCACGGAAATTCGATTAAAAAATGTTTAGCTTTACTGTCGACTCCGCTTTACTGGAAATAACCAAAACCAAATATTTTTTCAATTATCCGATTTTTTCTCTAAAACGTAGTTCGGATTATTGAAATTTGTTACAGTTAAGCGTACTACTTAAAATCAGTAAAACAATATTTTTTATATCAAATCCTCGAATTCCTCGAAAATGTCTAGCCACTTGCATTGACAATATAATAGAAACATACAATAAAGTTCGTAAGAGCGAAAAGGACAAATACATTTTTCCATTTAATTTGTTTAACGGACAAAAAATGCACAATTTTTTCAGCCTTAAGTTATGCAATCGATTTCTAATAAATAAATTTGTTATTGTTAATTTTTTCACTAAAGCGAAGTGAGTTTCATGCAAAACGTAGTTGTGGGCTAGCTTTTGGTTTTCAGTAATACGATATTTTCAATAAAGCGATGTTTCGCTTTAAAGAGAGTAAGACTAGCTGCGTTTAAAATCTGTGCGTGGACCAGCATCGCTTTCAGTAATCCTATTTTTTTCATTAAGGCGTGTTGCGCTAAAGCGGATTCGACTGTATTTTAAAATTTAAATGATCCGCACAATAAACAATTGAACTTGTGTACATCTCAAATACATGTACATAAATGTTTTTGTTGTTTCTAATAGAACGATACAAAGTAGCGATGAACGCTTCATACAAGTATGTGTGAGACGACTCGAGATCCAACATTTTTTACTGACATCATCTGGACACATGTATACAACAAAAAAATATTATATACATAAAAATCTAGGAATCAGTTGATTAAATGTTATTCAAAAAGTCATACAATTTAAGATAATAAATTTTCTGGTAGTTTAAAATTGAGGCAACGAGACATTGATTGAAAACTTTTTCGGTATTTGGAAATCAATTATTATACCCTTTTTCAACGTGATTGTTTTTGAATCAAATATAAGGCAGCCTAACGATGAAAAGTGTTTCTGTTGCGAAAAATTATAGCAAATAATTGTAAGTCTGTTACTTAAATGAACCACAATTTTGCAGAAATATGAGACATAAGACACTATTTTGAAAGATTCGGGTCTAAAAAACCGTTTTCTCTCGAAAGAACAATCATTTTCAAAAAGAAACGACAAAATAATTATATAGAACAAGCAGAGGAGTAAGAAACGATTCGAAAATTTCATGCAGTGCTGACTGGAATACTGTATGTAATAAAAAGTTGACACAAAATCTTTGATTATGTAACCGTATAATTCACAGAAATATTTTATATTTATTAACTGATTCACTGAAAAATTAACAAAAGTTTTCAAGCATAAAACGTTTTTATGAACTAGGTGTAAGCTTTTGATTGAGATATTTAAATTGTACCAAATTAGTCGTGGTAGTACCACGGTACCAACAAAGTCTAATTGTGCCAAAAAAAGTACAATTGTATCATGTTTTCCATCCGTGGTTGACGTTGAATAAAATTAAAGCAGAGGAGTTTGACCCCTTTCACACACATCAGGTTTGACTCGTCAAGTTTTGATCTTTTAGGACAGAACGGGAAAAGGGGTACAGACTTGACGGTACTAGTCAGTTTTTATATTTTCTTTTGTTTTATCATCCGTAATATATTAAATTAATGTTCAGCAATGAAGAAAAACTTGGCATGACGTTTCGTGTGTGAACGTAAATGCAGGTTCGAAAGAAAATTGAAGAAAATTGATATATACACACATCGGGTATACTTTATACCTGATGTGTGTGAAAGAGGACTTATGTATATGAGAAATTTCTAACCTATTTGTTGTCTGCAACAATCGTTCTTGCGTACTAGATATGTCATATGCTTGTATCAATGTTTTGGGTTGTGGTGTGTGTGGGTATAATTCTTGTGTGTTCAGTATTTCTAAGCTCTGCAGCCGCGATTCTTCAGCACCAGAAGTGCCGATTTTGTTTTTAGAAATAAAAAGATCTTGCGTCCTTGTCTTTATTTACAAAAATTACCCACTTATATACTAACTTATTCTATTGGTCAGCATTATTCTGGGGTACCAACAAATCAATAGTTGATTTGCTGTTCCCACGGTCTGAGCAAATTTTACTTTAGTTCCCATAAACCATTGGCACGTGAAAAACATTATTGCAACAAAGTTTAATATAAAACTCTTTTGGGTGTCAAGCCTAGCAACAAATCAATATAAGAAAACTTCAATATGAATTTCATATTACAATTATTCCCATAGCCAACAGTTCATTAAACTTAAACAGAGTTCATGTTACAATTTAATTCTCATACAACTTATTTTATACAAACAAAAAAACTCAAATGCTTATTATTGCTGACCCAACATAAAATAAATGAAATTCTTAAACTATTACAGCACTTACTCTATATATACATATTACAGTACTAGTTCTATAAATGCATACACTACACCCTTACCCTTTTAGGTTTGGGTATTATTAAAAATGAAACAACGTTATGATCAAAAGTTAAACATATGTATATGTACATGCATATTTATAAAGTGTATTTTTAGTATCTACTCGATATATTTGTTATTCATATTGTTACATATAATTTCTTAGTTCTTATAATTCTTTATATTTCTTATTTACATACTTGTGTGTTGATTTAGATATTTTTTTAGTAAATTTTTATGTACTATTTTTGTTTTTGATTTATTAATTTCTATGACTACATTTAAATCTTCTACGTCTTCCACTTTGTATGGGGTTCCTATTTTTTTCTATTTATAACTTTAACTAAAACTAAATCTCCTATTCTAATATCTATGCTATTTTGATTCTTCTTAGATTCTAATCCTCTTTTCTTTTTTACTTCGAGAATTATTTCTCTTGCTCTTTGTAATGAGTGATGAAGTCTAATCTTTAGTTCATTTAAATAATTGTCAGTATTATAATTTTTTCTGGTGTCACCTAAAATGTCGTTTGGCAGTCTACCAAAAATTAGTTCAAATGGTGAATAGTCTGTATCGACATTTGGTGTCGTATTAAAAGCAAAAGTATAATATGATATCCACTCATGCCAATTATTGTCATCTACAAAATTTAGAAAATATTCATTTAGAACGCGATGATTTCGTTCTATTGTGCCTAAAGTTTCATGATGGTAAGGTGTTGAGAAGTTTTGTTTTATTTTTAATAATTCACAAATCTCTCACATCAGCTCATTGGTAAATTCAGTACCTCTATCTTTTTTGAGAATGTTAAATAAACCGTATTTTAATACAATGTGTTCTATTAAAGCTTTGGCGACTGTTTTGGCATCTTTTGATTCAATCGGACAAGCAACAATATATTTTGTTAGTTCGCACTGCATTGTAAGTATGTATCTAAATTGTCCGGATGGTCCAACTGTGTCCATTACAACAGTATCAAAACCGTGTGAGGGTGTATCTGTTATAGTAAAAGGTTCTTTTGTGTTTTTTATCTGCTTATGTTTTTGGCATGAATCACATGTTTTTATGTATTTTTTAACCATTTTGTTCATGTTTTTCCATATATACCTTTGTTTTAATTTGGAAAGTGTTTTCCTAATACCAAAATGTCCTCCATGTGGTGAGTCATGAAATTCTTCTATCAGTCTATATTGTGTTATATTATCTTTTATTTCTCTTGGCATTCTGTATATAATTATTTCTATATCGTTTTTCTTTATATTGTTATATATTTCTTTCAATTCTTAAGCCGTTATATATTTAAATAATTCATCATTATCGTATAGTACGTACTTTTTAAATTTCAATTTCTTCAATCTCAATAAAAGTTTCTCCATAAATGTTCCTGAAAAGAAAGGATTTTCGCTTTTATTGCATATTATGTGCCTTATTTTATCATTTTTCTCTTTCAATTCTTTTTTCAATTCTTGCTGCAGGTTATTATCATATATATATTCAATCTTTTGGGTACCCTTAGTATTATTTATTGACGTACATTACCACATATGGAGGTGATCAGTCTCCTTCCGAGTTATGCAGTTTTTTATAATATTTTCCTTTCTATGAACGATCTTTTTATTTTCATCTTCATTATTAATTTTATATTTCATTTCGTTGTTAAACATATTTCTTGTTATTGCTAAGGTTTTCATTTCTTTTTCATCAATATAGAATGGAATCACGTCTGCGTATGTATTATTCGCTCCCTTTTTATATATTATATCAAAGTCATAATCTGATAGTTCAAGTCTGATTCTGGTTAGTTTTGAAGAAGAGTTCTTATGGGTAAACAAGGCAATAAGAGGTCTATGGTCTGTGACTACTCTAAATTTTCTACCATATAGATACGGTCTAAAAAATTTTATTTCCCAATGGATACCTAATAATTCTTTTTCAATTACGGATTTATTTTTCTCATGTTTATTTAATGTTCGTTCGTAATGATCGTTTCCTATTTCACCCTGTGAAAGAACTGCTCCTAGAGCCACGTTTGAAGCGTCTGTCGTTGAAATAAATGGTTCGTCAAAGTTCGGATATCGTAATATAGGCGGGTTTTTTAATTTTCAAATGCTGTTTGGCAATCTTCTGTCCAATTGAAAGTTACATCCTTTTTTAATAAATTATTAAGAAAAGTTGCCGTTTTGGCGAAGTCTGGAATGAATCTTCTGTAATAATTGCAGAAGGCTATGAATCGTCTAACGTCGTATGAGTTTTTCGAAACAGGATATTGTTCAATTACTTTGTATTTTGTCGGGTCGGTTTTTATTCCATTTTTTGTAATCAAATGTCCCATATACAAAACTTCTGGTTTTAAGAAACAACGTTTTGCTGGATTCAGCTTCAAATTGTATTGGTTTAGTCTTTCTAACACTCTTATGAGGTTCTCATTGTGGTGCTTCAAACTGCATCCGAAAATAATGACGTCATCAACGTACCAAAATGCTTCCGAATCCAAACCAGATAATGCTATTGTCAACATTCTTTGGAAACTGTTAGATGATATTTTTAAACCAAATGGTAGTCTTGTATATTGAAAGTGACCGTTCGGTGTTGAAAATGCTGTTAGTGGTCGTGATTGTGGTTCGAGTTCTATTTGGTGAAATGAGCTTGTCATATCTAAGGTGGAAAAATATTTAGATAATCTGTCCAATACATCTTCAAGTCTGGTTAAAGGGAATTTGTCACTTACTATTTTATCATTTAGACGTCTAAAATTTACAACCAAACGCCATTTTTCCGTGTCGTTTTGTCCTTTTTTTGGTACTAATAATAATGGAGAATTATATGGACTACTATGTCCTTTTCTAATAACTCTTGTACTTATTTACTTATTTCGTCTAATTGTGTTTGTGGCAGTCGGTAGTTTTTAACGTAAGTAGGTGTGTTATCATTTAATTCAATACTTTGTTTATAAAAATTGTTTACCGTTAATGGTTCGTCTTCAATATGAAAAACTTCTTGATATTGTCTTAGAATATCACATATGACTCTTTTATTTTCTTCTTCAATGTTCTTGAAATCTAGTTTTTCTAGTAATTTATTAAATCTTTGCTCTGAATGTTTATTGTTATTCCGCATGTTAGTTTTATAAATTGTATAATTTTTTAATGGTATTGTTGTGACTCCTAACTTTTCTAATCGCACTGGTTCCTCTAATGTATTCAAAATTTTAACGTAGCGTTGGCCATCTTTGGGTATTATAGTGTTTGCTAAAAATATTCCGTTTATTATTTCTTTACTGTGACACTGTCTTCTTTTATGTCAGGGCTCCTCAGCCATTACACTCCAGATACGAGTGCCAATCGGATTTTTTACACGTATTCACATACGCAACACGAACAGTAACGAAATTCACATCAATGAGAGAAGAGAAAATAAAAATTTTATTCATAGACAACAACAAATGCATGACTAAATTTTCAACCCGCGTTGCCATCGTTCGATTTTTTGTATTCTTGAATGGATGAGTTTATATATATTATGATTTTTAGTAATTTTGTATGATACAAAAATGGTTTTATAATATTTTATATCTCCATTGGAAGATAGTATTGTCTATAATAGAATATTTTAATATAAGCCTTATGAAAAATTTCTACAGAGGAACTTTTTTTTTAAAATCGAAAGAAATGTTATTTACTCAGTTGCACGAGTATTTTAAAATTTTTGGTACATTATCTTTACACCATTTACAGTTTTATTTCCGAATTTTCTTATCATATTTTTCTTTCCACGCTTATTTCGACTAAATACTTTTTATATGGGCTTTGACAGCATTTCGGTCGAAATTGTGAATAGAATATAGGCTATAGAAACAAAAATCAATTTCACACATTTATAAAAGTGAAAACTAAGTTTGCCTTCTTATATTATTATCAATTTGATTTTGTGATCAACGGCAACACCTTTAAATGTTCTTTCTTGTTCACATAGTTGCCAGACAAAATAGATGCAATATCGCCAAATTTTGGAGAAAAAACATCAAAATCTTCATATTACTTTTTCAAATCGTTAATGTGAAATTATTACGGTAGTTTTATGAAAAATACCTCAACATTTCTACAGAATTAAAAAATGCTTTCAATTTTTCATATAAAACGGTGTTATTTTGACAAAAATATTTAAAAACAATGAGTAAGTTCAATTTGAAGTATACGTAAAATAAGAAATTGCTTCTGTTTAATGTTTTTGTTCCTATAAATTTTTTTATTGCAAAAAGTTTTATGGGGAGAAGAGGGTTTCAACGTCTAGTAGCGTCCTTATATAGAATTTTTTCAAAATTACAAACATTTTAATAGATGAATTGACTTGAAAGCAAATTTTTTGATTTGTAAGTCTTTTTTATAAAATATGTCTTTTCTCTTAATTAAAAGTAAGAACCAAAATGTTTTGATTCCACTTACATATTTAGATTTTTTTACTCCTCTATTATAATTTCCTGGACTTGGTCTTTTAAATATTTCGTTCAAATTTAATATTTAAATCACGTTATTTTTAAACAGAAATAACGGAACACAATATTTTTGTCAGATAAAATGGCAATATATAAGTCAAAATATTCCAACATTATGTACATTAATAAATTCGGAAAAAAATTGAAAATAATTTTAGCCTTATTAATTTTCGCCTGTATTAATTAAATGTAAGAAATACATATTAATGAAAACTTTATTTAAATATTTCATGTCATTTTATTTTTGGCATAAAAAGTCGTAAAAATGACGTCGTCTGGCAACATTATTTGTACGCTCTTGCTTAAAAAAACAGTCACTAACACATGAAAAATTCACAAATACATTATACTTAAATATTTTCTCCCATTGAGGAGCCCTGTTTTATGTCAATGTTTATAGGTACTATCTTCTCTGTTCTTGGGGGTATAATTATATTATGTATTCTTTTTGTGTTAATCTCTATTGGGATTGTTATTTTCTCTCTCTCTATGCAAGTATTTAAAGCAGGGGTCCTCAATGGGAGAAAATATTTAAGTATAATGTATTTGTGAATTTTTCATGTGTTAGTGACTGTTTTTTTAAGCAAGAGCGTACAAATAATGTTGCCAGACGACGTCATTTTTACGACTTTTTATGCCAAAAATAAAATGACATGAAATATTTAAATAAAGTTTTCATTAATATGTATTTCTTACATTTAATTAATACAGGCGAAAATTAATAAGGCTAAAATTATTTTCAATTTTTTTCCGAATTTATTAATGTACATAATGTTGGAATATTTTGACTTATATATTGCCATTTTATCTGACAAAAATATTGTGTTCCGTTATTTCTGTTTAAAAATAACGTGATTTAAATATTAAATTTGAACGAAATATTTAAAAGACCAAGTCCAGGAAATTATAATAGAGGAGTAAAAAAATCTAAATATGTAAGTGGAATCAAAACATTTTGGTTCTTACTTTTAATTAAGAGAAAAGACATATTTTATAAAAAAGACTTACAAATCAAAAAATTTGCTTTCAAGTCAATTCATCTATTAAAATGTTTGTAATTTTGAAAAAATTCTATATAAGGACGCTACTAGACGTTGAAACCCTCTTCTCCCCATAAAACTTTTTGCAATAAAAAAATTTATAGGAACAAAAACATTAAACAGAAGCAATTTCTTATTTTACGTATACTTCAAATTGAACTTACTCATTGTTTTTAAATATTTTTGTCAAAATAACACCGTTTTATATGAAAAATTGAAAGCATTTTTTAATTCTGTAGAAATGTTGAGGTATTTTTCATAAAACTACCGTAATAATTTCACATTAACGATTTGAAAAAGTAATATGAAGATTTTGATGTTTTTTCTCCAAAATTTGGCGATATTGCATCTATTTTGTCTGGCAACTATGTGAACAAGAAAGAACATTTAAAGGTGTTGCCGTTGATTACAAAATCAAATTGATAATAATATAAGAAAGCAAACTTAGTTTTCACTTTTATAAATGTGTGAAATTGATTTTTGTTTCTATAGCCTATATTCTATTCACAATTTCGACCGAAATGCTGTCAAAGCCCATATAAAAAGTATTTAGTCGAAATAAGCGTGGAAAAATTTGGAAAACTAGTTTACTATGAAAGACACGTGAAATTTTTCTGAACACAATTTTGCTAAATATTTTTCGAAAATTTAAACAGAGTACTAGCCTTAAGGAAAACAAGAAATTTATAATTTTTATTTGTCAATTTTTTCAAATGAAATAATTAAGGTTGCTAAACATTTTTCGAAAATTCAAACAGAGTACCGGCCTTATCGCTGTGAGCCCTTGTATGTAGTATAATTTTTTGGCCTCCTAAGCGCACACAAAAATTTAATTTAATTGACTGTTAAAGTTCGACGAGGCAAGTCGCATGTTTTTTATGAAAAAAAAAAATTACTGCAAAATTAAACAAAATTTGTATTTGTACATACATATAACTTTAGAAAATTGCAAAATGTGGGACAAAGAGTGGGAAAATTCCTTTTTGTTTTCTCTTAGTATAACATTTTGCTGCATAAAATAAATTATGAGCCACAGTATATACATATTTGGGAAATTATGATATATAAATAAATAGAATTTTCTAAAATATGATAAGAAAATTCGGAAATAAAACTGTAAACGGTGTAAAGATAATGTACCAAAAATTTTAAAATACTCGTGCAACTGAGTAAATATAAATAAATCTTTCGATTTAAAAAAAAGTTCCTCTGTAGAAAATTTTCATAAGGCTTATATTAATATATTATATTATAGACAATACTATCTTCCAATGGAGAAATAAAATATTATAAAACCATTTTTGTATCATACAAAATTACTAAAAATCATAATATATATAAATTCATTCATCCAAGAATACAAAAAATCGAACGATGGCAACGCGGGTTGAAAATTTAGTCATGTATTTGTTGTTGTCTATGAATAAAATTTTTATTTTCTCTTCTCTCATTGATGTGAATTTCGTTACTGTTCGTGTTGCGTATGTGAATACGTGTAAAAAATCCGATTGGCGCTCGTATCTGGAGTGTAATGGCTGAGGAGCCCTGATTTAAAGTCAGTGTTTCATAGTCAATCTGACAGTTGTATTTACAGAAAAAATCTATTCCTAAAATTCCATCAGTAAGGATTGGAAATGCTTCGTTCACTAATTGAAATCTGTGTGTTAGTGTTTGTTCTCCTAATATTATCTTCAAATCAGTGGAACCTACAGTTTCTTTGCAGTCATTTGTAATGCCAGTTAATCGGCAAATATTGTCAGTATTTTTGTAATAGTTGTATATTTTCTTTACAGAGTGATATCTCTGAACCTGTGTCTATAAGAAATGTTAATTTATAGCTAACGTTTTCTACTGATAAAAAAAGAAAGTTTGATGTTCCAATATGTATTGTATAAACCCTTAGTTTTCCCTGTTCGGAGATTCGTACTGAATCTCCAGGGTTTGTACGTTTCCCTGTTGTTGTATAGTATGAACATTGGAATAGCTTCTTCCTCTTGAATAATTATTGTATCAGTTACCTATGTTGGATGTATTGTTGTTGTATCTATTGTAATAATTATTGTTGTCGTTATGGTGTCTATTATTGTTATGGTTTCTGTTGTTACTGTTAGAGTTTCTGTTGATATTGTTATAATTTCTGTTCTTGTTGTTGTTATAGTTTCTGTTATTTCTATTGATGCTAAAATTTCTATCCATCTGTGGGTTAAGATAATTTCTATATCTGTTAAACCCTGAATTGTTTCTATTTGCGTTATTGTAATAGTTTCATCTATTATTATTATTTATTTGTAAGGTTGTAAATGTATCTGATAGTTGTAATGATCTTTCTTGTGTACTTGCAAACTCATAGGGTTGTGCCAAAGTCTTGGGTTGTGCAGCTATTACAGCGGTCCTTATGTCTTTATATAAACCTTTTTGAAAGATTTCTAGAGCGAGTTTTCCGTTCATAGTCTTAATCGTAGAGCGAGCTACTTGATTTGAACTCTCCTCTAGTTATGAAATTTGTGCTAATGTCAAATCCGCCATCAAAGTGTTAATCCGTTCTTTGTAATTTAGTACACTTCCTTTTTGTTTAGTATTCTTTAATTCAAAATATATGCTGCTTGCCGTTCTTGTGAATTTGAAATATTTCGTTAGAACTGTTTTAAGTTCTTCGAAAGTTTTAGGTGTGTTTTCTATAATTAATATATCCCTGTCTCTGTCTACCAATTTTATCGCCAATATATATGTTATTAGGTTCCTTCTTCCTTGCTCATTTAGTTCAAAATGAACCATTTCTATCATTGAAAGGAAAATATCAATATGTTTTGGCTTTCCGTCGAAGATTGGAATTGTATCCGAAGCCTTTTTACTGTTAAAGTCCGACATGATTTCAGGATTGTCAACTTCTTGCTCTATTTCTAATCTATTTATGTAGATTTTCTTTATTTTATTTTCTTTATTTTATTGTACAGAGTTTCTTACAACCTGTTTCTTTATATAATGCTGTAACAATTTAAATATGGCTGCTAGTATGAAAATTATCAACAAAATTATTACAATTTCTTGATCTATTGTTATCTTATTTGTATTTATAGCATTGGCATTCGCATGACCCTCAACTTTTGCATCTGCGATGCCCATTTTGAGTTGTTGTAATGTATATTCTATTCTATATTCCTCGGTTAGCTGAAAAGTATATAGTCCTAGATTCATTACCTATTTTAAAATCTAATATTGGGGTAGAAAACCAAATTTCATTAGTAATATTAATTTATTCAAAAATGTGTAAAATATAGAATTTAAGGAGAAGTTTTGAATTGGAAATAAAAAATTTTATTTTTGTTTATTCAGGTTGATGAGTAGTTTCTCCAACCGGTTCTTCTGAGTTCTTTCAGCTGCTGTATTAGTCTTTGAAATTTCACATTTTTTCCACCTTTCTTTTTCTTGTTTTTTGGTTGGTTTCTGAAATTTTGTAGTTGTTGTTTATAATATTTCTGCCTAGCCTGATACTGTTCTATTGTAATTGGCTTAGGGCCAGCGGAGTTGGTATGTATGTTGGTGGTTCTTCAATAGGTGTTCTTTCTGGAACGTACTCCTCGTGTAGAAATTGTTGCCCCCGTTTAAAAATTTCGTTGACTTCTTTTTCTTTTTGAGTCATTTAGAAAAAATAAATTTTTTATGTTAGATTGGCAGGATCGCCATGTAGTGAGTGTGGGTATAATTCTTGTGTGTTCAGTATTTCTAAGCTCTGCAGCCGCTTTTCCTCAGCACCAGAGGTGCCGATTTTGTTTTTAGAAATAAAAAGATCTTGCGTCCTTGCTTAATCAATTATGTCCGTCTTTATTTACAAAAATTACCCACTTTATTTACAAAAATTACTAACTTATTCTATTGGTCAGCATTATTCTGGGGTACCAACAAATCAATAGTTGATTTGCTGTTCCCACGGTCTGAGCAAATTTTACTTTAGTTCCCATAAACCATTGGCACGTGAAAAACATTATTGCAACAAAGTTTAATATAAAACTCTTTTGGGTGTCAAGCCTAGCAACAAATCAATATAAGAAAACTTCAATATGAATTTCATATTACAACTATTTCCATAGCCAACAGTTCATTAAACTTAAACAGAGTTCATGTTACAATTTAATTCTCATACAACTTATTTTATACAAATAAAAAAACTCAAATGCTTATTATTGCTGACCCAACATAAAATAAATGAAATTCTTAAACTATTACACTACTTACTCTATATATACATATTACAGTACTAGTTCTATATATGCATACACTACACTACCACTGCTATTCTTATATTTTCTTGTAACCCTTCTTGGAATGTCTCTAAAGCTAGTTTCTCGTTCATCATTCTGATTGTTGAACGTGCTATCTCGTTTGAACTGTCTTCTAAGTCAGTATATTGTACTAGAGTTAATTCGGAAATTAATTTGTCGATTTTTTCTTGAAATCCTGACACATTGCCTTTTTGGTTGATACTTCTAATTTTCGAATGAAGACTACTGGCTGTTTTAATTGGTTTAAAGTGTGTGGATAACTGTGATTTTAATTCATTAAATGTTGTAGGTATGCCTTTCGTCATTAAGATGTTTCTAACTCTATCATTTAATTTAATGGCAGTCACATATTTTACTAAGTTCTTCTTTCCTAATTCATTAAGTTCGTCATGAACCATTTCCACCATAGATAAGAATATATCGAGGTGTGCATGTTTTCCATCGAATGTAGGTATTGTGTCTGAAGCTTTTTTGCTATAAAAATTCGACATTTTTGGGCTGTTTATTTCAGAATGTTCTTTTAAAAGATCAATTGCTGTTGCTTTTAGAGCTTTAAATTCTTCAATTTTCTCTTGTCTAATTGGGTCTGATAAATGATTAGCTAATTTTCCAAACTTTCTACTTAGTTCATTTATTGAATGCTCCTTTCCTTTTGTTGTCTCTGGCGTGTATTTCCTACTTCTTGAGTTTCTAGCACTTATTATTATTTTATTGAGTTCTTCAATAATTAGGTCCATATGTAAAAAAATAATTTTATAAAATGTTTTTTTTGTTATATATTTATTATTATTATTATTATATATTTATATATATATATATATATATATATATATATATATATATATATATATAAATATATATAATTCTTTTGTCTAATTTTTTAACCTTTTTTCTTTAATAAATAATATATTTGTTTGAGTCTTGAGGTTAATTTATATTAATATTTGTTATTCTTCGATATTTCGCTAACCATCGGTTAGCTTCTTCAGGAAATTATTTAGTTTTGTCAAAAATTTTCTTTTCAATTAGTATATACAAAATTTTTTTAAAAACATAAATCATAAATTTTAAATATTAAAAAATACTAACTCTAAAATGTGTAAATAGTTTAAATTAATACAATTTTAAATATTAAAACATACTAAATCTAAAATGTATAATTATTATAAATTTTAATAATATACGAGTATAATAATATAATGAAAACCGATGTGTGTGTATTAACTACAATTCTTTTAATGTTGTGTAATTAAATAAATATTATAAATTAGTAAAATTTTAAATATTAAAACATACTAACTCTAAAATGTATGAATACTATAAATTTTAATTATATATAATAATATTATGAAACCGATCTGTGTGTTAACTACAATTCTTTTAATGTTGCGTAATTAATTGTAAACAAAATTATAAAAATGTTTTTATATTTTTTTTTTTTTTTTTATAAAAATTTTTTTAACATAATACGTCATAAAGCTTATGGTAAATTATCTTAACATATGCATACAACTCAAATAATTTAACATAATTATTATTATCAATTTTAAATTTATACATGCATGCATATGTCAAAATATTTTATATATTGTGTATATAATTTAACATAAACAAATAATTCTAATAACTTACCCCCTTATTCATAAAAATTATGAGAGGCTTTTAAGAGTGTAATAGAGCAATTTTCGTATGAAATTTTGTTTTATTACGCTGTTATTATTATATATAATTAAAATTTATAATAATTATACATTTTAGATTTAGTATGTTTTAATATATAAAATTGTATTAATTTAAACTATTTACACATTTTAGAGTTAGTATTTTTTAATATATAAAATTTATGATTTATGTTGTTAAAAAAATTTTGTATATACTAATTGAAAAGAAAATTTTTGACAAAACTAAATAATTTCCTGAAGAAGCTAACCGATGGTTAGCGAAATATCGAAGAATAACAAATATTAATATAAATTAACTTCAAGAATCAAACAAATATATTATTTATTATATAAATATATATATATATATATATATATATATATATATATATATATATGTATATATATATATATATATATATATATATATATATTTTTTTTTTTTAACTGCTAGCTACTACATATTAATTACTTGTTTTTTAATATAACTTTTTAATAATTTCCAAATTCCTATAAATATTAAAATTATTAACAATATCATTATTACTTTTATATTTAAAGATATTTTATTTTCGTTTACAGTGTAGGTATTTGAATTTCGTTTTAACTTCGTGTCCGCTATTCCAAACGCTATTATATTTTCTAATACCAGTTTCACTAGATCTTCTTGTTTTACTTCAAAAGACTAAATCATTGGTTTTTCCAGCCCTCAAGCTTCTCAATTCCTCAATGAGAGTTTTTGTTTATGTTTGCTCTTGCTGATATTGATTATTCGTTGTATATCAGCACATGCTTGTTGGAATTTCCGCTTTGTGTTGCCATCAAGAAGCGAAAAATTTAATTTGGCAGAATCACAACCACAAAAATTTTGTTTAGTAGTATCGTCAAAACAGGTTTTATGTATAAGGCTATCAGGACTCTTTTAAATTCTAATATGCATGATCAGATTTATGTTTGGCAAGATCTCAATTTAAGGACAATTAGTTCATTTGGTAGGAATAATTAGTTTGGCAGGATCGCCATGTAATGTTTAATTTTTGTATTTTTAAGGATGTTCCCTAAGCACTGCTGCCGCATTAACCGAGCATAAGAATGCCCTTTTTTGAGAATCAAAGAAGAAGTTTACTTTTCAGTTTCTTAATTAATTCTACCTTTATTGAATAAAAATAGCGGCTTATTAGTACAATTTTTTAGTGGTCATCATTCTCATAAAATAAAAAGAATCGATACAATATTGTTGAATAATTAAAAAAACAGTTCATAAACAAAAATGCTATTTGGTTACAATCCAAATTCTCACGATAAAAAAATTTTCTTAAACATTAAACTTGCAATTTCTGCTGACCACATATAAATTTCTTTTACTTAATTTTTATTGGAGATGTTTGCTTGGATTTGCTCCCATCGGACGCGTCCCCAGGTGGCGGATAGGGTGGGTTTGGATTAGGGTGGGCGATTAGCGCCTCGGGATGGGCTGAGGAACTGGACACATCAGTGAACAGGATTTCAGCACACCCTGGATGTTGATCGTCCGCACTACCGCGGACCTAAGAGATTCACGTAATCCCTCGCGGACCAACCAAAACCAAGCTAGGGTGGTACCCGAAGAATAACTAACATGGAAAAAAACTTAAAAAATATGAAAGTTACGGTGCAGAGCTTAAATAACTCAGAACCGGCGGCAATTGGTGGTGATAAAACAAGCCCCGAGTCGTCGTCAGCAAGTGACTTTAAGAAAACAACTTCGGGGGTGGGCAACTTGGCCTCCGCTGTTGCTAAAGCTACAAGAAGCCTAGGAGAGGTAGAATCGGTGCCAAGGCTGATGACGAACCATCCCCAGCCACAAACGACGGGCGGGGTCTCCGATTCTTCCCATCCAAAAGATATAGAGTCCTCCGAAGTAGATAAGATGGTCGAGGAAGTAAGTGCTAGCATAGCATAGGAGGAATCAGCAGGATGCTTCAAAGGAAGGTGAAGCCTCTACACCCATCTCCACGGAGAAGGGCAAGAGAATTCGCTCGCCGGAGGAGTAGAACGCTGCTGGCCACCGTAAGAAATTTTAATTAAAACGCTCCCCGCAGGGAGGGGGTGTAGCGGACGATGGGTCCAAAC
Source organism: Linnaemya tessellans (assembly GCA_951800035.1). Lineage (NCBI taxonomy): Eukaryota > Metazoa > Arthropoda > Insecta > Diptera > Tachinidae > Linnaemya > Linnaemya tessellans. The sequence continues at coordinate 58,134,303 of OX637533.1, forward strand.
TTCCTAAAGAGAACTCTTCGGAGGGCTCAAAGGGAGTAGGGACCACACCGGACGCTAGTACCTCCAAACAGGCGATGGCGTCAGGGAAATCTTCAGTGGTTGGAGGAGCTCCGAAAGCTTCTAAATCTCTGAAGAGAAAACCGGACGAAAGGAGGGCTAAGGAGCTGCCCACGTATGCCAAAGTGGCACGTAGAAAACTGGCAGAAGAGCTGAGCTATGCTGTCATAGATTCCAGCAGCCCATCAGGCAAAATCCCAGTGCACTACCACTAGGAGGTGGAAAGTGCCATGAACGAATGTATTGTGGAGTACATATTGTCAGCTGATGAGGATGCTCCACAAATTCATATTGAAAGCAGCAAGTTTGTTCGGGACGTAATGTTTCTACAACTGGAGTCTGACTCCTGTGTGGAGATACTACGAAACCGAATAAACAACATTAAGGCACCATGGGAAGGTGGAAGACTCTCGCTTGTGAAGAATACGGAAATCCCAGCCCTAACAAAGGCATCCTTTTACCATCCGGACCATCCTGATCCTACCCCATAACATTTAGGAATAGGGTCAAGACGGACTGGTCAAGATTTAGGTCTAGTTTACAAAACAAACTCGAGAACTATCCACCACCAGTAGATACTGTAGGGCGCATAGATTCAGAGATAGATAGACTAAGTACTGATATTAGGGAGTCCTTTGAGGACAGTTGTCAACTCAGAAATAGGCGAAACCCAAAAGAAAAACCCTGGATGACGGGTCAACTTATAATTCTCAGAAGAGAAACCAGAAGGCTCTTTAATAGGACCCGTAGGAAGGCACTCGATATACACTGGGAAGAATATAAAGGTAAACTTAACGTTTACAATAAAAAAATAAGGGATGCCAATCACTAATCCTGGAAGCTTTTCTGCGAACAGGTAGACAGCGTTAGTGCGGCTTCCAAAATAAAGAAACTTCTGTCGAAAACCCACACTCAACCTGAGACACTTGTTGACTCGGACAGCAGGAGAGCAGAGACGATGGAGGCGTTATTAGGATTTCTTATGGAGGCACACTTCCGTACGGTGCAGGAGAACCGTCCGGAAGCGGTACACCCCCCGAGGAATATGGACAATCCAAGGATAACAGTAGATACTCGAACGGTATGTAGAGCGGTGAAGAGCTTTTCGCCCTATAAAGCAGCAGGGCCTGATGGCATTTTCCCGGCTCTTCTTCAGAGAAGTATGGACCTGATAGAGGATAGGTTGGCTAATATCTTCACAATCTGTCTTACAAATGCATATACCCCCTGGCATGGAGGGAGGCTAGAGTTGTCTTCATTCCAAAACCGGGCAGGGCAAGCTATGCGGATCCGAGGGCTTACAGACCGATTAGCCTAACTTCATTCTTACTGAAGACATTGGAACGTATTGTAGATACAATGTTGAAGGAAAGGATACCGCATGATATACTGTAATTTAAACAACACGCTTATATTAAGGGCAGGTCTGTTAAGACGGCCCTACAAGAGGTTGTACATCATATAGAGAGAACCTTCGATTTGGGTATGTACACCATGGCTGTATTTATCGATATAGAGAGGGCTTTCAATAATGTATGGACCTCGAGCATTATTGACTGGCTGGGTAACTTTGACTTGGACCAGAGATTGACTGCATGGATCAGTCATATGCTAAGGAACAGGAAGATAAGTTGCGAGGTTAACGACACAAGGGTAGGGGGGAATGTGTGTTGCGGTACGCCACAGGGGGGAATACTGTCTCCTTTGCTGTGGGTGGTAACCATAAATACCCTACTGAAGACATTATCCCAAGAAGGATTTGCTCCCGTCTGCTATGCAGACGATGTAGCGATACTGATAAGGGAAACAATCCTAGGGTTCTTTGCGAAAGGGCAATAGAGTCCCTGAATTTAGCTTATAACTGGGCTACACAAAGGGGTCTCAATGTCAACCCAGAGAAGACAGAAATTTGTATGTTTACAAGGAAACGGAAGATTGCACATATGGAATCACCGGTTTTTCGAGATAGGACGATACGGATTAATAAAAAGGTCAAATATCTAGGAGTGATACTCGACTGGAGGTTATCCAGGAAGGACCATATATAAAGTAGGGTGATCAACACCCAAAGAGTGTGGACCTATTGCAGAAGGCCAATTGGGTTCAAATGGGGAATGAGCCCAAAGATGGCACACTGGCTCTATACGAGTGTCGTAAGACCAATTGTGACGTACGCCTCGTTAGTATGGTGGACGTCCTTGGAGAGGAAGGTGAATATTAAACATCTTCAAAGGATACAAAGACAGTGCAGTATCGGCATCTGTGGTGCGATGAGAACCACATCAACTAAGGCGATGGAAAATATTCTATCAATACCGCCTATTGATATACAGGTTAAATACGAAGCAGCTCTGGCTGCTACGAGATTGATGGTAATGGGTGAGTGGCTGACTAGGGAACACACAACCAAACACCAGAGTATAGTACACGTCTTACCTGGGAACAACGCTCGCACGGTCACGTGCGATAGAATCCCTATTAGATATGTACAATCACACTGCACCACCATAATATCGGAAGGTATGGAGTGGGAGGATGCAGATACAGTGAACCCCATAACTAACCTATACACGGATGGGTCGAGGATTGGTGACCAATCGGGTGGAGGTTTCTGTGACATGGGTCGTAACTTTAGCAAATACTTCCGTCTGCCGGATTATAGCACGGTATTTCAGAGTGAGATCGTGGCTATTACGGAAGGGATAAAATGGTTGAAGGAAATCGATAACAGACTACCGATTCGTATATTCACGGATAGTAGGAAGGCCATCGAGGCCCTAAGGAATCATGTGGTTCAATCTCGGTGTGTACAACAGTGCAAGGATGAGATTAACTCATACATGCAATGTGGGGGCATAGAGATAATATGGATTTCAGGACATCAGGGGATACCTGGAAATGTTGAGGCAGATAGGCTAGCAAAGATGGGAGCATTAATGGCGAACATCACACTAGATAGTCCGAAGCCATTTCAGGTTTTTAAGAATGAACTAAAGCGATGGGCTATAGAACTGCATACAAGAGATTGGCAGCACTCTACCGTAGGTAGGGTGACTAGAATTCTGGGGGGGGGGGGGGGCCAGATGGTAGTAGGACAAAGGAGGTCCTAACATTGAGTAGGCCAACATTACGGAGGTTGGTTTATTTAATAATAGGACATACAGAGTTAAGAACTCACCTGGCACGAATGGGTATCGTTTGCGATATAAAATGCAGGGCCTGCCAGGAAGAGGACAAGACACTGGAGCACTACTTGTGCTACTGTCCAGCTTTTAGCCAAGTCAGAAGACAAACATTTAATCAGGAAATTATATAGGAGATGGAATTCCTTAGGGGCTCTAATTGGAAAGACTTAAGGAAGTACATTGAAGAAACTAAGTTCTTGACGTAATCAAACTCAGAGGTTTCCATGGTATCGGTGGAGGCTCCCTACAGTGGAATGGGAACTCCTAATTATAGAGCGCACAACAGGCCTATGAGGTTGAAGTGTAATTCATGACGGATTGGGATGCTTATGCCCCTCTTCTTCAACCTAACCTAACCTAATTTTTATTGAACAATTTGTATTATTGGTTTTATGTTGCATATAGTCTTGCTCATATAGAGCATAACAATGAATATTCGCAAAAAAAATATACGCGGTTGGATGTATCAAACTTATTAAGCTTTGATATTTGTCTGCATGGAAGATCATTTTCATATGGGAAACATATTCAAAAACTTTTTTATGAGATTTTACACAGACTAATTAATAAGATTAAGTGTATTACTCAATTAAGAGAATTAGTATATGTAGTCCATTATTGGAGAAAAATCTTATAACAGGCATTGTAAGTCATCGAAAGCATTGCTTATGACAAAATATTTTTCGCATATCATCATGACTGAAATTTTTGCTGGACAAATATTCTGGAAAAAATATAAAAAAATTCGCAAGCATCCGCCTGATATTCATTCGTCGCTGTCTCATCGACGACTAAATTAAAGACGGTAAGAATACGTGTGAATGATGTCAGCACAATTGTGCTATGAAACGCCCGTAACTGTTCTAAACTAAACATGAAGTTATCCGAAGATGAATCGTTACCTGAAATCGTTTTTGATGAGGGAGCACCATCTAGAGCAAGGACCATCATTTGAGTTTGAAGTAAATGCTCTTAAATCGAATCCTCCATTTTTATGGATTTCCTTCACCTGCTTTGATATTTCAATAGCTTCTTCTATGCTATCAAAGGTATTTATAAAGTCGTCCATATAATGATGATCACAAATCGCTTATAATGCTCTGGGATGGTGACCTGTGTGCTCTTCAGCATTCCTTTTCATAACATAAAGTGCAGAGCACGGCGTGCAGGTATCTCCAAATGTCATGACCATCATTCCATATTCAATGTGTTCTTGGTTCTGGTCACAATTTCTCGAAAGAAAACGTTGCGATATTCTATCGCTTGGGTGTATTAATATTTGGTGGAACATTTCAGAGATATCTGCGGTTACGATAATTTTTCCACTTCGGAAACGGTAAAGCATAGTTGGCAACGACAAGATGGATAGAGACCCTTTAATAAATTATCATTCAAAGAAATCCCGTTTACTTTTGCGGCTGAATCAAAAACCAGTCTGATTTTCTTCTTCTCTTTGTTGGGGTTTATTACACTAAAATGGGGTAAATACAATTTCTTTGGTGATATTATGTGGACGTCTTCTGGTGGAACTTTACGAACATACCCTTTTTCCATGTAGCCATTATTAATTTCGTTATAAATAGCAGAAAAATTTTCATCATGTAGCATTTTTCTTTCTATTCCCTTAAGAAAATTTAGAGCCATTTCGTAGCTATCCGGCAACTCTATTGAATCACTCTTCCATAGTAAAACAGTCTCGAAACGTTTTCCAATACGCTTTGCTGTCTCTTTTAAAATGGTTTTCGCTCTAATGTCATAGTCACTTTCGACTATCTTATAAATTTCTTCCTCTTCTTTCACATGGGCTAAGAGGCATGAATGTCGTGAAGCGCCAGTGATGTACATGGACCGAAAACCCAGCCTAACTCCGTATTGCAAGCGAATAGTTCATTTAAATTACTTGTATTAATGTTAGATGGCGACCCTAGACTGACATGGTCAAGGTCAGTTAATAATATTGATACAATATTTGTATACGGCTTTATCAAATTTTGAGAAGAATTTTTGAATATTTGTTTTATCTCATAATCACTTAGGCTTTACGTTGGCAAGTTAAGATTTGACACGGCATGAACATTTTTTAATATATGCCATTTTTTCTTACCAACACCGCCTACTCTCAAGTTAAAAGTCATTGACGGCTCCTTTGCAGACTGGCCACCAAACCACTGTATATTTAAATTATTACACTTTCCACGTACCCCAACAGAATCCGCAATTTCTTCGTCCAGCATAGTTATAGAAGAGCCGTCGTCAAATAAGGCGTAAATGTCTATACTGCTTTTTTCCCCATATAACGTAACTGGCAATACACAAAACAACAGTCTTCTACCGTCGTCGGTGCAGCTTAAAACATTGTTCCTAGTTGCTGGCACATCATTTGTGTTCGGCTTTGGCGGCACCACAGATGCATTGGAAATGTCTTCAAGTAACAGTTTATTGTGTCTTCGTTGGCATCCTTCTATTGGAAAATTTTTTTCTGCGGCATTCTCGAGTTGAATGGCCAACATTAAGGTACGAAAAACAGGCGTGAATCTTCTTTACCATATCCCAATGTTCTTCTACTTTTAAATTTAGATATTTAAAACAACCATATATTTTATGGTTTCCTTTGCAAACAGGTCAGTGCGGGATGCTTTCAGTTGCGTGTAGTACTCGGCGCTTGGACTCACTATTAGAATCTTGTACAACGCATATTAAATTAGCCACTTCACTTAACCATGAACTAAAATTTTCGATTGTAGGATAATGATGAATATTTATTGCGATTTTGGTTCTTTCTAACCTCATGCTCATAGTGAGTTTTAAAATGAGCTCCTCTAAGAGCGTGGGACATTATATAAATCAATAATAATCACTCAATCTTTTTTAGCATTCGATAAGTAACTGGCAACAGAAGAACAAGCACTTCGGGAGAATAAATAAAATCGAAATTAAAAACATCAAACTAATAAAACCAAAAACCATAAGAACAAACTTAAATTGTTGTTGCCGTATATCAATTAAATTCAGTGAACAAAAATTTAATATTGCATAACTATCCCATTAATTGGTTAAAGATTTTTTTTGAAATAAAAATTATGTGTATGTACCTACAATAAAAAAAGAAACCAAATATTGAGGATAAAACAGCTTAATAAAAATCATCTAGACTGCGTGTTCAATTCTCCAAGGATTTAAATGTTGTTGTGGTTAATTTCTCAACAGAAAAAATAGATCAAACAAGAAAGTGGTGGAATTGTGTAATTTTAGTATGTGACAAGAACCAAATATAATAAATACCGAAATACTTTTACAAGAAACGATGAGTGGAGTCTAAAAGTGCATTTTATTCAAATTTGCAATTTGTTAAAACTCAAAAATAAATTACCCCGGCCTCATGAACGCGAGAGAGATGGGTTAAATTTTGCAGACTAATAGAAACTTAAAATAAACAAAATTCCTGACATACTTATTAACAACTTTATTTATGTATTCCACTTAAGGATCATAACTTATTATTATTACCGTGTAATTGTTACACACAACTAGCCACATTAACGATTCGATTTGGTTGCGAGACATACTGTGAGATTATTCGTTAAATCAAACGGACAAGAAAAAGTGCTTGTGTATGCAATGAACTAAGAAACGGAGACAAGACTTCATTATTAATACCGACCAAAATCCATTTATGAAAAATACGACAATCTCTTACATTTTATTCAATACAACAGTACAATAAAGTTTCGAGGGAAAAGAAAAATCGTAGTGCCCTAACAATCTTGTGTATTAAAAGAACATTGAAAATTAGAACGTACTTTTCATGTCGTGCTGACGTAGAAAGTATTCGTCAAAGAAAAATTTTGCAAAGCTTTAACCAATATAATACTTGAGAACTAAATTCTTTATATCTGAGAAAAAAAAAAATCAATTTTGCGTGCAAAAACAGCTTCATCATTAAATCTATAATTTTCGTATAAATTTATATAGGAAAACTATATATCCGCCTATATAAGTGCTTGTAGTCTTAATTTGGTAACTGTACAAAATAACCAAAAAGTAACTGGAACCCAAATACATACCTAAAAAAAAACAACGAAAATCAAATAATACAACAAGTGAACGGGAAAGAAAAAAAGTAAAAACGTTGTATTCGACCGGGTTGAATCTTAAATACCCTCCAAATATTTTGTAAGTAAATTTGAAATGTTTAACTGTATTTTGGCGGGGTCGCTCTGGTAATGGCTGTGGGGGAGACATTTCACCTTGTCATAAAACTAGGGCCATTATTACAACTTAAAGTTAGTTAAAAGTAAGATTTTATCAGACGTATAAAAACCTTTCCATTATTGAAAATTGGATTTAACTTACCAGGTAGGATAAACATACCTGTAATTTATCGCTCACTTGAGGTTAAAGCAACATTTTGCAAATTATAAAGTTTTTATACGTCCGATAAAATCCTACTTTTAACTAATTTTAAGTTGTAATAATTGCCCTTAATAAATGATTGGGATAATTATATACAAAATTAAAAAAATATTTTTCTTTTTGGTAGGGTCATTTAGGTGGCAAAGGGGGAGAAAATCACAATTCAGTCCAAACGAAAGGAGCTAGACTTTTGAAATTTGGTATACATATATCTTGAAGGATATCACAGGCTAAGCTTGGAGATGGGCTAAATCGGGCAAGATGGAACTTTCTTCCCCTAAGAAGAACTAAACCAAACCAGAAAAAACAACATAATTTTTAAAGTTATTTTGGATATTTTGTTAAGCAAATGATAAAATTTTATGTCAAATACCAACCAACGCGTTAAACTTGCAGCCATAAAATAAAAAAGAATAATTTTTGGACCCCGCCCCTTTAGTGGGCGTTATTATATGCAAAAATAATGTAAAAATTTAACAAATTGTTTTACTTAGCCTATATTCCTTAAAAATACAATTTTCAAGCTTCAATGATGAAGCTGAGACGAAACCTGGAACTACTTTGCCCTATCCCCTCCTCTGCCACCTAAATAACCCTATCAAAATTTTTTTTTTTTAAATTGTGTATACAATTATCCCAAACATTTATTTTTAGAGTTTTATGACAAAGGTGACATTTCTCCCCCACACCCCTTGCCAGAGCGACCCCACCAAAATACAGTTTTAATACCCTCCAAAAAGAATTGGACTCCATAAAGTATATTCTTGATCAGTGATGAAGTCTAAGATGGTCTAGCAATGCCCATACGTTCGTCTGTGGAAAACATGATATTGTCTATTTTTAAACAATGCCTTTAGTGGGCGTTGACGTACGATATTATATAAAGCAACTCCGTCAAACCAAGTTAAACATATTAAATTTGCTTACTAAATATTTGGAGGGTATTTAAGATTTGACTCGGTCTAATCTAACGTTTTTACTTGTTTATTTTATAAAATTCTTCGACCTTATTTTTTTATTAATTTATTATGTTTATTTATGTGAATGTATCCAAATAAATTAAATTAAGTACCCTTACCTACCAACCTCAAAGAAAGAGAGAATTTTTGTATGCGGAGTATGTAATAAGTATTTACATAAAGAAATTAATCAAGATTTTTTCGATATGGAAATCGGATTTGTTATTTTTTTCGGTAAGGTATTGTTGATATAATAAATCTTAACTCAGGGATATATATATAAATAAATGCAGTTAATTTTGGAAAATATCAAAGTAATCAATAATCACATAATTAAGAAAGGAAATTTTAATTCCAAATCTAATACATTTGGATTACGTAAGTAAATCAATAAATAAAAGTAAGAACCACTCATATCAAATAAATTTGAAAAAAACATACATATATATATATATATATATATATATATATATATATATCTAAATGTATATATATATATATATATATATATATATATATATATATATATATATATATATATATATATATATATAACTAATCAAATAATTACAACAACAAAAATTAAGTAGTTAAATAAACCGGAAATGTCACTTCCAAGAACTCCGCCTAATGAAGCATCTGCGTCAACATCGTCGACGGCATGGGAATATATTGATGTCTGTTCTACAGAAATGTTCGGAAAAGTCCTTTGTCTTCTAATTACAAATTGTAACCATAGTTTTCATCAAACATGCATTGAAAATTGTTTACTTAACACGGCTCAGTGTCCGATATGTAAGAAACCATATGATTTAAGTGATCTTAAAAGAATACATTTTTCGCAACCAAACATTCAAGCTAAGCAAAGTTTGACAGGTCGTGGTCGTGGTACTTCAACTATGCCCTATAATACTCGTAGTAAAAGTGTGCCTTTGTTTCATGATAGCCAACGTAGTTTAGTAGAAAAGGATCAGGATGTTCCTGAAGAAAATGATTCAGAGGTAGCTCAGCCTTCTAGGTTGCCTCGAGAAAATTTAAACACTTGAATTGAATCAATTGATAGAAACCACTATGGCAAGACTGTTGTCTAATTTCAATTTTGTGCAAGCGTCACAATCGCAACCCAATCCTGTGGAAAATGAAAGAAACCTCAAATACGGGAATAATTATGTAATTCAATCGATTCAAATAACCCTCCTAGGTCAAATAATGTAAATTATCATCATAGAAGTCCTCTTAGGTCATATACACTTATTAGCTCAGTGTCTGATACATCAGCATGTAACCCTGATAAACTTACAGCAATAATCCAGAGTTGGAATATTAAATTTGATGGATCCTATACTGGTTTAACCGTAGATGAATTTTCATACCGCATCAATTCTTTGATTCTAAGGAATTTAACTGTTCTTTTACAATGTTAAGCCAAAGATTAGTATTGGAGGTTTTTATAAATATTATTACTTGGCAAGTTTTCTGTGATGTTATTAAGTGTAAATACAGAGATTTTAAGTCCTCGTTTGATATTAAGGAAGAATTACGAAATAGAAAACAGAAAGTGGGTGAAACTTTTAATGCATATTTCGATGTTATGTCCTCAATCATGGATAGATTGCATTCACCTCTTTCAGAGATGGAACTTATCCAGATTTTGACCAGAAATCTTTGGTCAGAAATTCGCTAAGGTATTCTCTATATTCAATACCGCAGTTTTTCATTTTGGAATGAAGAGTATGTACGAAAGATTTTATTAGCTCGAACGCCAAATTATCCGGTATCAAGAAAACAAGTAGCTGGTTTAGAGTTGGAAGAAGCCCATGAAGAATTAGTGTCAACTAATGAAGAAGTTAATGCCATTGAAGTCAAGGCCAGAATGAATTACTGTTGGATATGTGGTGATCCAGAACACTTTTTGTACGATTATCTAAAAAGCAAGGGATACCTACAAACCGCAATGTCAAAAATGTTCCAGTAAGAAATTTACTTTCTCAAAAAACTCGCAATTGAATTCAAAAAACTAGAAAATCCTGAATCTGTCGTGAACTCTAGTTAGATAACTATTAAGGATGAAGATGAGGTAGTTATAGTTTTGAAAAAGCCAACGACACCAATCATAGTAACCGACAAAAATACCTCTAAAATAGTTTTTCCTAGTCTACCATACCATGTTCGTTTACAGAATTACCTAGATAAGCGAAATAAAATTTTTAATGTTGATAATTTTCATCATACTATTAATGAGCCAAAAAGATCGACTCTTCGAATGCGAAAATTTTATAAGCTGCGTAAGAAATGTAGAAAATTTCTTATATACGCTTTTATTAATAATCTTCAAGATAACCGTTTTTACGCGAAATATTTCTTGCATAGGTGGTGATTTAGCCCAAGTGAATTTTTCAAATAATACACATTTTCGTAAATGTCGTACAGTAGTGAAAACCGCTGATTTTCGTAAATGTCGTTCAGTAGTGAAAACCGCTGATGGTCATTCCCAATCCGTTTTTGGTTGTATATTCGTAGAAATTAGGTTTAAACATCAAAATCGTTTATTAAATCTTTTTATAATTCCGCAACGTCTCATATTAGGAATAGATTTCTGGAAAGCATTTAATTTCATTCCTAGTTCAATTGAATCCGCTGATATAATCGATCAAAGTAAATTAGCTCAAGTTGCGTCTGCCATAATTGAAAACCCATTATCCGAATTAAAATTAAAAAATCCTAGCAATTCTGAAACTCAATCAGAAAAATTCTCGTTTCCGTTAACACCGACTCAGCTTATTTTAAAATTTTGAACAACAAGGTTTATCACGAACCAGTCTCATTAAACATAATATTGATGTAGGAAATTCTAAACCCATAAAACAGAGATTCTACCTAGTTTCACCGGCTGTAGAAAATTTAATGTATGCAGAAATAGATAGAATGTTAGGTTTACAAGTGATAGGACCTCCTCAATCCCCATGGAGTTCGCCCATGAGTTTGGTAATTAAACGTAACAAAGTTCGTCTTTGTTTGGATGCTCACAAACTTAATAGTGTAATCTTAAAGGATGCATATCCTCTTCCGTCTATTGAAGGTATATTTTCCCGTCATCCGAAAATAAACATTATAACTAAATTAGATCTTAAGGGTGCCTACTGTCAAATAGGTTTATCTGATTCAGCTAACCCGGTGACCATTCCAGGACGTCCCTTATGTCCATTTACAGTGATGCCGTTCGGGCTCTGTAATGCTCCTTCAACTATGTGTAGATTAATTGATGAAATTATAACTCCAGATTTACGTAATTCCGTTTTCGGTTATTTAGATGATCTGATCATTGTATCAGAAGACTTTGCATCGCATTTAGCTACTTTAGTTCGTCTAGCAAAAGAGTTTCGCAAGGTAAACTTGACATTAAATATTAAGAAAAGTAAATTTTGCGTTGTCCTAGTTCCGTACCTGGGATATGTAATAGGTAATGGTGGTATATCTACTGATCCTGAAAAGGTAAGTGCTTCATTAAATTGGCCAGTCCCCAAGACTATTCGTCAAGTTAAATTTTTAGGGTTAGCAGGATGGTATCGCAGGTTCGTTGAAAATTTTTCCACTATTGTATTTCCTATTACTGAAGTTCTTTCGAAGAAACGAAAATGTTTTTGGACAGCCGAGGCCAATATAGCTTTTGAGAAGATTAAAGAATTACTTACTACTGGGCAATAGTCTCAATAAATCCTGATTTTTCAAAAAAAATCTTTCTGCATTGTAATGCAAGTGATTTTGGTATTGGTGCCGTATTAGTACAGCTCGAGAAAGACCTGTAATACTCAGCAAGTAGAAAGACCTGTATCTTTCATGAGCAAGAAGTTAAATAGTGCTCAACGAAAGTACAGTGTGACAGAAAGAAAATGTTTAGCCGTAGTAGAAGCTGTAAATCGATTCCGTTGTTATCTTGAAGTGCGAGAATTGGAAATTGTTACCGACTATGCAAGTCTTGTTTGGCTTTTACGTCAACCAAATGTAACTGGAAGATTAGTCCATTGTGTATTGAAATTACAAGCTTTTAATTATACTATTAGCCATAGAAAAGGAAACGAACATGTTGTCCCAGACGCGTTGTCATAACGTTGAAGTTTCTGAATTAAGTTTTCCTAAGCCTGAGATCAAAACACTTTCTTGACCAGTAATATGTAAATTTAAAGCATAAGATTCATAATGAACACAACAAATATCCGGACATCAAAGTTGTGGATAAATTCGTTTATATTAGAACCGAACATAGCATCGCGGATGAACAACAAGATCAATTTAGTCTGGATTCCAGAGAAATTACGACATGAGGTCATAAGAAAAGCTCATGATGAACCCATCGCAGCGCATGGAGGTATGGCTAAAACCATCCATCTGCTGAGTAGAAATTTCTATTGGCCAGTGTTAGTGAAGGACTTTAGACCGTAGGTACGAAATTGCAATGTTTTCAAAGCCACCAAAGCTCCGAATGTGATTTTGAAACCGGAGATGGGAAAGCAGATTTCCTCCTTTAGACCATTTCAAGGGTTCTATGTTTACCTTATTGGACCATACCCCCGTAGCAAGTCTGGAAATATTCGAATTTTAATTGTGTTAGTCCACCTGTCAAAATTTCACTGGTTATTCCCTTTGAAAAAATTCACCTCCACTACGATTATAGAACATTTACAAATGCAAATTTTTCATTTATACGGTGTACCAGAAACCCTTGTCAGTGATAATGGATCTCAATTTCGTGCTAAGAATTTTAATGCATTTTTAACAAACTTCGGTATTCAACATGTTTATATAGCTGTATATCCACCATCTTTCGCAGATGATAGCAGCCTTTCGCATTCTTATTCATTTAACTGCAGGCCGTCAACGTCTGAAATCGAGACGAGGAGGCAGTTTATGAATGACGTTCTGGATAGTGACCTCGCGAAGATTTCGGAATGGGGTCAGGCGAACAGGGTCGATTTTAATGCCCGTAAGACCCAGTGTTGTATGCTTACGCATCGACGTACGTATGACCATGCTGCTTCATCTGTTTCTATGGGTGGTGTAAGTATTATGGAGTCAGGGGCTCTTGATGTTCTGGGCATGAAGTGTGATGTCAGATGGACGGAACATGTCTTTCAGGTCGCAAAAGAAGCATTCAAGTGCCTTGGCTTCTTAAGACGGTGCAAGAGACACTTCACCCCTTCTGATCTTCTTAATATTTACACCACTTACATCCGACCGAAGATGGAATACAACTCTCATGTTTGGGCCGGTACTTCAAAGTGTATTTTGAAGTTACTCGACCGCGTACAGGAGAGGGCGATGAAACTCATCGGAGACAGTAGGGTAGCCAACTCTATTGACTCTCATGAGCATCGCCGCAATGTGGGGTGCGTATCGTTGTTCTATCGTTACTATAATGGCAGGTGCTCTGGTGAAATTAGGGAACTTGTTCCTGAAACCCATTCTTTGTTACGCTCAACGCGTTTTTCATCAAGAGCGCATGTGTTTGTGGTCGATATTCCAACGAATCGCACTACGCATTACAGAGAAAATTTGTTTTTTGGCCGAACAGTCCGTATGTGGAACAAACTACCTGCAGATGTCTTCCCCGCCACTTACAATTTGAGGGGGTTCAAGTCGAATATCCACAGACACTACTTCCTTTATCCTCCTTCCCAAAATCTATTTTCCTAGCTCCAGCGCAATGCACTGCATATGTAGGGGTTATCCCCTGAGTGCTGGTCCTACTCCACAAAAAAAAACAAGTTATGCGTCTAAACAGGTAAACCGATCCATTATAGCTGGAATTCGTGCGCATTTGAAAAACAATCATCGCTGTGATCAACATTTATCAAGAATTAGCTGTTTCCTAAGAAATGCTTATCAGTCAACTCAAAGTTCCCCATATTATGCCCTCTTTGGAATAGATATGATAACTCATGCTAATTCGTATCCTTCACTTAAAAATCTAAAGATGCAGGATGAGCCTTTGTATCAACTTCCATGAGATGATAATCTTCAGCTTTTACGGATAGCTATCCGAAATAATATTAGGAAGGCTTATAAAGTCAGCCGCCGGCAATATAACCTTCGTTCGCGCCCTGTGAATTTTGGAATAGGACAGAAATTGTATAGTCGAAGCTTTGCGCAAAGTAAAATGCTGAAAGAAATTTCAATGCGAAGTTTTCCCCGCTTTTCTTCAAATGCCGAGTTAAAGAAAAGCTAGGTTCTCATTATTATTTGATTGAAGATCTTCAATGTCGAACTGTTGGAACGTATCATGCTAAAGATCTTCGTCCTTAATCTCTTATATCTCTAGCCAATCCTGCGCGAAAGTCACCATTATTGTCTAGTTTGTACCGACCAAATTTGCCATCTATCTAACACCTCTCCTTAAGTCCTATGTTCATAAGTCATTCAACATATCCCCACCTACAAACACATTTCATGTCCCTTAATGTTCTTTATATCAACCTGTAAAATCGCTCATGGTGGCTAAGGAGTTCACATCATTGTCGATCTTGTCTTGTTATTATAAGTGCTTTCTTTTTACCTTCATTCGTATATTTACGTGCCAAAAGGAATATCGGGAAAATCGAATTATGTGAGTAGAATACAAGAAACAAGGTTTTGTATGATAGACAATCAATATTTTTTTGCATTCGATCAGTAACCGGCAACAGAAAAACAACGACAAAGGGAGAATAAATAAAATCGAAATTAAAAACATCAAATTAATATAACCAAAAACCATTAGAACAAACTTAAATTGTTGTTGCCGTATATCAATTAAATTCAGTGAACAAAAATTTAATATTGCGTAACTATCCCATTAATTGGTTAAATAATTTTTTTTAAATAATAATTATGTGTATGTACCTAAAATAAATACTTTTACAAGAAAAGATGAGTGGTGTGTAAAAGTGCATGTTATTCAAATTTGCAATTTGTTATCTTATTAACAAATTTATTTATGTATTCCACTTAAGGATCATAATATATTATTTTTACCTTGTGATTGTTACACACTACTGGCCACGTTAACGATTCGATTTGATTGAGAGACAAACTGTGAGATTATCCGTTAAATGAAACGGACAAGAAAAAGTGCTTGTGTATGCAATGAACTAAAAAACGGACACAAGACTTGATTATTAATACCGACCAAAATCCATTTGTGAAAAATACGACCATCTCTTACATTTTATTCAATACAACAGTAAAATAAAGTTTCGAGGGAAAAGAAAAATCGTAGTGCCCTGTGTATTAAAAGAACATTGAAAATTAGAATGTACTTTTCATGTCGTGCTTACGTAAAAAGTATTCGTTAAAGAAAAATTTTGCAAAGTTTTAACCAACATAATACTTGAGAACAAAATTCGTTAAATCTGAGAAACAAAATCAATTTTTCGTGCAAAAACAGATTCATCATTAAATCTATAATTTTCGTGTAAATTTAAATAAGAAAACTATACATACGCCTATATAAGTGCTTGTAGTCTTAATTTGGTAACTGTACAAAATAACCGAAAAGTAACGGGAGCCCAAATACATACCTAAAAAAGTAACGAGAACCAAATAACTGAACAAGTGAACGTGAAAGAAAAAAACCCCTACAGAAAAAAAAAACTTCAAGTACAGTCTCGTTTAGTAGTCAAAAGTAGCGTGATTTTGACAAAATGCATAAAACTTCCAATCGTCATTTAAGATACAGAAAAAGAACGAGAAAGAAAATACGTAGAGGTGGATAAAAAAGTATACCGGAAAACGAAGAGAAGAAGTAAAACGAAAGCGAAGAAGTAATAAGAAAATCAACATAACCAAATAAAGCATCATCCAATTTAACTTAACTGTGTTACCGGTCAACAAAACAACGAAGCCCTCATATTATATGTCTCTAGATTGGATTAAAAAAAATATTTTTTAATAACCCATAATTTATATTTTGAGCGAAAAACAAAACAAATAACCTAAAACCCAATTCTGTTATAATTATTAAACATATATATTGTAACAAGATTGCCCAAGCTCTATACTATTGATGCTCATTCGTTCTTTTATCATTCATTTATCACTCATATTCGTGAATAAGAATAGATATATTTTTTTCTGATGTGTTCTATTCATGTATGAAAAAACAAAAAATATTTTGCTTTATTCATTCTTGTATGAGAGTACTGGAATTGTATTTTTATTTATATACATGAATGTAAACATAAGTAAGAATTTCTGTTCATACACATAGGATGAGAGCATTAAATTTTATTTTTCATTACCATTCAAAAAAGAAGAGTAAATAAATTCTATCAAGCTGGATGTACATGAATAACAGAATATAAGTTGAAAATATTCACGAATAAAAATTTCTAAAGCGTTTAATGTACATGAATAACAGAATTTAATTTAAAAATGTTCGCGATTAAAAAATTATACAGCGTTGGAATGTACATGAATAAAAAAATTGTTATTTAATATGTACATCCATATATATCCATCCAACACTGACTACATATATAACGATCATGTTCTTGGAGATATGTCATATAAAACATTTGTGGATATATCGACGGTCCCATTCCAAAACATGCTAAGTCGACATAACATGTTTTGCTGGGAATAGAATTTCTGAGTTCATCGTTTCTTATCTTAGATTCTGTAAAATTTTGATAGTAATCGGACTATCCTATCAAAAGTTATAAGCAAAATGTACTTAGCATAATTTATCAAGTTCCAAAAGCCTCCCTATTTGAATATTTTAAGTACACTTAGCATGATTTAGTTTGGAAATATATATATTTTTTTGTTTTATGCTAAAAGTACTTAGCATGTTATAGAATGGACATTTACTTTTTCGCGTTTTCTATGTATACTTAGAGTGGACGTAATACAGTTTAGTACATTTTGTTTCATCTCTAAGTGCATTTAATAGGTTTTTCCCCTAATTCAAAATATCACTATCGTCGTGTAAGTGTACATAACATTGTTTAGTTTGGATAAAGTTGTGAACAGAACAGGTGCACATAATTGTGTTTTTTTCTAAATATAATGAGTTCTCGCGCAAGAAAAATTCTGCAAATGGCCCCAAACAAATTGAACGGTATTATTCATTTACATTAAACATTATAAGATAAAATTAACCGGGTTTCTCTTAGAAAAAGAAGAATCAGAACCAAAAATACAACCCCAACACAATAATAAGAGAAACATTGGTAAGTAATTTAAAAAAAAAACTTAGCAAAGTAATGTGAATAATTATATTAAAGTATTTTAATAGAAAGTGTATTGGAACATATTTCTTCATCCAATTTAAAATCATCTGGAATGTCACCTAGCATATCAAATGAAATATCGTACAATATGGATTGTAGTGAAAGTGACAACAGTTTGGAAGATCTCGGTAATTTCTATTACATATAAACTATATTTTTATTCAGTTTATTATAATAAAATAGTAACCCATCCACTTTTAGAACCATTCCGCGGAAGCTCAAGCGAATGCTATCAACTATCTGGTGCAGAATCATCTCTAGCAGGGTCATCTTCAGTATCAGCTCCATCATGCAGTCCGGTAACACCAAAAAATACAAAAATTATATTAAACCCAAATTTTGATACACCAACTGAACAAATTTTACTTAAGAGACAAAAACGAACATCTCAATGGCGCAAAAATAAGGCAAAAGTCAAGGTAAGCAATATTACAATGGAAATGGTGTTTTGAAGACTGAAAAAGTTTTAAAAAAAGGTTGTGGAGACTCCTGCAGAATGAAATGTTCACAAAGAGTGTCCGAAGAAAATAGAAAGTACATTTTTAATTACTTTTATAATATTGGCAATCAAGATCTTCAAAGATCCTATATTTCGCAATTAATTACATTTCACAAAAAAAAAGGTTCGCAGAAATAGTGATAATTCACGAAAAACTGAATC
Organism: Linnaemya tessellans; assembly: GCA_951800035.1. Lineage (NCBI taxonomy): Eukaryota > Metazoa > Arthropoda > Insecta > Diptera > Tachinidae > Linnaemya > Linnaemya tessellans. The sequence continues at coordinate 58,152,844 of OX637533.1, forward strand.
AAGAAAGTACTTTCTTAGTTTCTTTAAAGATGGCAAAGAAGTAAAAGAAGCCGTATGCAAACCGATGTTTTTGAATATACTTTCAATAACACATCAGACAATTGACACTGTAGTACGCAAGAAACATTTAAATCCATTACATTTATCGCCTGTCAAAAGAGGAAAGCATACTAAATAAAATGGAAAAAATATTCAAATAAAAGAGATAGTAAAACCGCATATCAATGATAAAGTCTTAAGCCCAGCACAAGCTAAACCAAATTCCAGTATAATATTTGATGATGTAATTTGTAGTAAACAAGATAATATAAGAGATTACTTTTGTATGGGTAGGCATAAGAATATTGACTGTTTTTATCTATGTCAAACGTGCACAAAAATTCCAAAGCATCTAATACGATATAATGCTAATATGATTATAATTTTCAAACAAGACGAAATTAACATGCGACACATATATAACGATCATGTTCTTGGAGATATGTCATTTAAAACATTTGTGGATATATGTAGTCAGTGTTGGATGGATAAAAATGGATTTCTTGTAATAAGTAAAGATGACTGTATGAATAAAAGACGATATAGGAAAGGTTTTCATAAATTCATACAACTGGAAGTATGAATAGTTCAAAGCTAGATATAAAGCTGATCAACGTTCAGAAAATGTAGATCTAACCTGCTAAAAAAGAAGATACAGAACAGTTCATACCCAGATAATACCCAATAAAAAGCATATGTGAAGTAGTTTATAACCAATTAAAGCGTAATAAAAATATGATATAAAGCTGATCAAAAGCATAAAGATAGCAGTTTGTTAGCAGATATCAATCAGATCAATATGACTAAGAACAATTTATTAAAAGATATTGTTAAGACAAGAGCAATATTAAAAGAAAAATTAAGATGCATAAAATTAAACGAAGTGGATAGACTTAATTTACTAGATGATACATTTAAACCTATAACAAAGCCTTTAAATAGGATAGTCGAAAAAATGTATGATTACCAAAAAGATAATTTAATAGACGATACATCGCAACCTTTAAATAACATAGTTAAAATAAAGGATGGCTATAAGTCATATGGTGACTTAATGGATTTACAACTTCCATCACTACCAAACGAAGAAAGCACTGATAATTATGATGATGCTGAGGGTTATGAAGATATACATAACATTTCTACTAAAAAAATTAAGAAATCAAACATAACAACTGATATTGACGATAATGATAAGAGCAACCTGTCTGTGACCAAAAATGATAATAATAAGAACCCTCTAGTAAAAAATATTGAAATCCTCCTGAGTAATAAAAGAATTGATATGACTTATGGTTTCAATATAAATGAAAATGGCAACTGGCAATATGCAAATAATAAACTAAATTGTAATTTGGATAATTCTATTCAAATAGGAAAATCAAAAGGGAAAATGACTCCTGGCTTATTTGAATTAGTTTTTCACTCAAAACCTTTACGTTACAATAAAAATTATTTGAAACAATATAAATAAATTTTAAAGAGTACAAATGCTCATAAGCGTCAATATCAACTAAATAGTCAAATTAAAGGATCTCGTGCATTCAAATATGTTCATATAATAAAATATTTATTTAAGACGAAGTCAAATGTTTTAACGAGAGGCAGCGGATTAACGTTAAAATCTGTTGATAATCATAATTCTAGTTATATATATTGGGATGATCCAAATGAATTAGTTGACAGATTACATTTATTTCTTTCATCGCAAAGTGCTGGACATAATAATCATAGAAATGAAATAATTTCCATTATTGAAGAATTGAGAGAAGCTGATATAATAGATTAAAAATGAGTCGTATAAATAAGTTCGGAGAAAGTTCTACTAAGAATATTCTAAATACTTCAAAATTAAAAATATACAAAGACAATTTATAAATCATTAACATAGCAAAATATGTGCAACAGATATATGCTGCAATAAAAATTTTTAAGGAACAGATTCGTAATGAAAATATGGACTTTAAAAAAAAATTGAAAAAAAGTTGAATGAAATTGATGAACATAAGAATAAATATGACTCTCAATTAAATATTATAAAAAGCGATATTAAATATTTAAAAGAATCAACTGCATATGATATTGATAAAGATGTTCAACTTCTTGAAAATGCTGTCAAGAGACAAATGCACACTATAAATAAAGAGTATACAAAGAATACTGAAGAAAGATTTGCCAAAATTGAAGATTTTATAATTAAAGTAATTGATCGAAATGCAAATATAGATGATGTGAAAAAACGTAAACTTGAATGGCCTAAAATTACTCGCATGGTAGCAAAGTGATAAAAGACTAATAAAAGATATATATATATATATATATATATATATATATATATATATATATATATATATATATATATATATATATAAAATAACAATCATATAAACATATAATCACATATAAAATGAACGCTGATAAGAGAGAAATAGTTAATGAGCTCCACAAACGAGCGCGAAAAAACTTTGAAATCAGACGAGTTGTAATTAAAGGTATTGATGATTTGTGGCATGCGGATTTGGTTGAAATGACAAATTATGCCCGATATAATAATGGATATCGGTATCTTCTCACTGTTATAGACACCTTTTCAAAAAAAGCATGGGCTGTATCAATTAAAAATAAAACTTCAAATAACGTGACAAATGCTATGAAAAACATATTCGTTAGCACCAATCGCAATCCAAAAAATGTACAAACAGATGATGGTAAAGAATTTTTCAATAATAAATTTCATCAATTAATGCAATCCAAAAATATTAATCATTACTCAACATATAGTGTTTTGAAGGCATCGATAGTAGAACGATTTAACAGAACTTTAAAAGAAATGATGTGGAAGGAGTTTAGTTATCAGGGGACATACAAATGGATAAGCATATCTAAAGAACATGTTGACAAATATAACAATACTTTTCATAGAACTATACAAATGACTCCAAATGAAGTAAATTCGTCGAACGAAAAGTTTCTATTGGATACCGCCTACAACAATATAAAAATATTTAGAAAACCCTAGTTTAAAGTAAATGACAACGTTCGAATAAGTAAATATAAACATACATACATAGTCTTATACGCCAAATTGGACTACGGAGATCTTTAAAATTAAAATGATAAAAAATATAAATCCTAATACCTATATATGTATTAAAAGACTATCAACGTCACGTAATCAAAGGTGGTTTTTATGAGTATGAACTAATGAAAACTAAATATCCAGAAACATACCTAGTTGAAAAAATTTTAAAAAGGGGTCGAAATATGGTTTATGTTAAATGGTTGGGATTTTCATCAGAACATAACTCTTGGATTAATGTTGACGATGATTCATCATAAAAATTGATGTAAGTTCTCTTAATAAACTAATCGCAGATCAAACGTTAAAATGTCAATTACTTTAACATTGAACGGAGACTCCTCATGTCTTGTTTCGAACTATTTTCCTCCAATCGAACTAAAGGAAAATTATGTATGTGGTCTAATAAGCTTTGACACATATCACTCAATTCCGAATGTTGATGCTGAAACCAATTTATTTCACATTGGTAAGTACGAAATAGAAGTTCCCGTTGGATCATATGAGCTAACAGATATAGCTGAAGTACTAACAAATAAATATAATGATATAAATTCAAAAGGAGCTCTTTATGTGCGAGCAAATTTCAATACTCTACAAACCTGTATTAAAAGCACTTAAGATACAATTTACTTCAACAAGTCAAGATCAATTGGATCCTTACTAGGATTTAGTAAAAGTGTTTTGGAACCTGGTATAGGACATTACTCAGATAAAACAATATACATATATATATATATATATATATATATATATATATATATATATATAACAAAAATCAACACCCTAATTGTTGAATGTAATATTGTAAGTGGGTCCTATATAACCGACATGTCTGCACATATTTCACATCAGTTTTCCCTTAACCTTAGCCCGGGATATAAAATAACTGAGGCTCCTACTAATGTAATATATTAACTTGTAAATTTAAGAACAATAAATAGTATTGTTAATTTTGGGCTTAAGTTCGAATCTGCATGACTGCAAATGCTTTTTTATTATTATATTAATAAATGAATTTGTTCAAATTCTATTTTTTATTATTTTTTATATTAAGATTGGAATATTAAGAATATTTTCAATAATCATCAAACCAGCAGAACGGATCAGTACTGATTTCGTGGACGCTACGCCATCTCATCAGCGTTCTTTGTTCAATTTTTCCACTTTTGCAAGTGGTGCTAGTTAGTAGGAATATCAACTATTTAACCAATGTTATTAACGAAAATTGAATATGAGAAGTTCCCACATTCATATTTTTTTTAAGTTATTACCTGTTTGGTTAGTACGAAATTCCCCAACCCTGACGATTAATATTCCTAATATTCCATGTATCTCTTTCGCTTTTTCCAGAGCCATCGGCTGCTGATTGCTAAAGCTTCTTTGTTATTTATGCTCAAGTAATTGAAATAAAATAAATAGTATTGTCTTGAAAGTAATTGATCAAGACGGAAACTTAATAAATTTTCGAAGCGAAAAAATAACAATTCGATTACGTTTCTTTATGAGAGAATGATTCTATATAATAAAACTGGGGTCCAAAAGCATTTACCATTCATTCTACTCTCATCAGCGGGATTCGAAACAGGAAAACCACCATATTGTAAAAATCAAGTGAAACAAGATAAAAACGAAAATATTAAAAGGATAGTAAAACAAGAATCAAACAATATTCTTCGTGAGGATAATAAAACGTTTTTAAACAATTTGGGGTTTCATCTAAAGATATAAATGAATTTATCATATAGATAGAGAAGAGAGAAAATATGAATAATATTATTAATATTTTACAAAAACCCGAATTTGATAATTCAATCATCAAAAAGGAGTATCACAGCTATACATCATATTTGCAGGCATATAAAAACAATGACGAAATTCGAATTGCAATTCAAAATCAAGATTTATATGTTCTACCAAGCGAAAGTCTGCTTTACATTGAAGGACATGCAACAAAAGATGATTCAACAGCTTCTACATCTATACGTCTGCTAAACAATTGTATAGGACACCTATTTGATGAGATTCGGTATGAAATCAATGGAGTTGAAATTGACCGCACGCGTCTTTTAGGTATCGCTACAGAATTAAAAAACTATGTTTCGCTGAATAAATTTGAAAGTGATAATCTAATCAATGCCGGATGGTCACGATTCAATAACGAAGATCTTACTCTTGTATATGGCTGTTTCAATTTCTGTGTTCCGCTAAAATTACTAAAAAATTATCAGTTAAAACTGGTCCAATCGATATTCGAATTGAGTTGAGAACGTTAAAAAATGTTCCACCTAATACGTCTGCTTATTGCTTAATTATACACAATAAAATGTTTGAATACATACCCCTCATATGAAATAAGAAAACTATTAAAGACATATACACTGAATATTTACAGTTGTTAGTTAGTTTAAGGAGAACTACAATAATATATAATGCTATATAAATATCATACCTAACACCATTGAGGTTTATTCACAAACACTTTCTCTACATACATATGTAGTCAGTCATTCTCATTAGTAAATATGATACTAAAAGATATATACGATTTCTTAAAAAGATGCTCGCATATAATTTCCGATGAAGAAAAAAGTAAGCTAATGAATATTCAAGCACATCTAGAAAAAAGCAAATACCTTGAAACCAATTCAAAATAAATATGAAACCTGTGGACCAGATACCTGTTCATGTGCGCAACATAGGATACGTAATATTGAAATAGAGAAAGAAGCAACCACAGTTATGAAATCATACTACATATATAATGTTAGTAAATGTAAAAATTATAATTTCCGAAAACTATAATTAAAAATAAAGTAAAATAATAAAGAATTCATATATTTTTTGTTTTATTTACATAAGAATATATGTATTTTTTTTTTTTTTTTTTTCTTGGACCAGCACTCAGGGGATGACCCCTACATATGCGATGCATTGTGCCAGAACTAGGAAAGTTGGTTATGGGAAGGAGGATAGAGGGAGTAGTGTTTGTGGACGTTCGATTTGAACCTCCCCAAGTTAAAACTGACAGGAAAGACCTCTGCTGGAAGTTTGTTCCACATACGAACCGTTCGGCCAAAGAACGAATTTTCTCTGTAATGCGTGGTGCGATTCACTGACAACTCAACCACAAAAGGATGTGCCCTATGTGAAGAGCGGGTAGCTCGCAGAAATAAACGGTTATTCGGCACAAGCTCCCTTATTTCACCAGAACACATTCCGTTGTAGTATCGGTAGAACAGTGAAACACACCCCACGTTGCGTCGATGCTCCAGTGAGTCAATAGAGTTGGCTACCCTACTGTCACCGATGAGCTTCTTCGCTCTCTCTTGTACGCGGTCGAGCAACTTCAAAACAGACTTTGAAGCACCGGCCCATACATGAGAGTTGTATTCCATCTTTGGTCGGATGTAGGTGGTATATATATTGAGGAGATCAGTTGGGGTGAAGTATGTCTTACACCGTCTTAAAAAGCCGAGACACTTGAATGCTTCTTTTGAAATATGAAAAATGTGATCTGTCCATCGAACGTCACACTGTATTTTCATACCAAGAACATCAAGAGCTTCTGATTCCCCAATACCTATACCACCCATAAACACGGATGGCGCAGAACCTTCGACCAGCCGCCTATGCGTAAGCACTCAGCACTGCGTCTTATGAGGGTTAAAGTTAACCCTGTTCGCGAGGCCCCATTCGGAGATTGACACGAGATCACTTGTGAGTGACTCGTTCATACTTTGTCTCCTGGCGTCAATCTCCTCCAGGCTTGGCCGGCTGGTGAAAGAGAATGAATGGATAATGCTGCTATCATCCGCGAAAGAGTAGATAGGGTTTGAAGTTTGACATAGAAGGTCATTTATAAAGATGAGGAAGAGAGTAGGAGATAGAACAGAGCCTTGCGGTACCCCTGAATTTACCTTGAACTCGTTTGATGAGACCCCGTCTATAACAACTCGTATAGTGCGGTCTCTGAGGAAGCTCGCTATGAAGCGAGAGAAATCATCACCGACACCAAAAGCAGTCAGTTTTGACAGAAGTGCATCATGCCACACTCTATCAAATGCTTTTGAGATATCTAGAGCCACCACCTTACTCTCGCCGAAATGGTGAATCGAATTGCACCATTTTTCTGTTAACAGAGCGAGCAGGTCTCCTGTAGAGCGAGCTCTGCGAAAACCATACTGCCGGTCGTTAAGTAAGGTGTTGGTCTCCAGATACCTTACCAGGTGGAAGTTGGTCATACTTTCCATGACCTTGGAAATTGCAGAACAGACTGCAATTGGGCGGTAATTTTCGGGGTATTGCGCCTCTCCCTTCTTAGGGATCGGCGTTACATTGGCTAACTTCCAACACATCGGAAATTTACCGGCATGGTACGATGCACTAAATAGCTTAGCCAATGGACGCGCTAGCGTCGAAAAACACTGCTTCAAGACCAGTGCTGGAATGCCATCCGGCCCAGGAGACTTGTTTATGTTGAGATTCGCTAAAACCTTTTTAACTGCACGTGGTCGAAAGAATATTCTTGGCATAGTAACTGATACTCTTTCCACCACGGGCAATTGCTGATTGCTACCTGGCAAGCAAGAATTATCTGCAAACATCTCAGCCAAAAGGTTAGCTTTATCAACAGGTTCAGTGAATATTTGATCATCCCTTAAAAGAGTTGGAGTTGATGAACTAGCTTTATCCTTTACTCTTTTAACGAATGACCAGAAGCTTTTACTACCTCTCGTGGCGGTAAGAACTTTAGCACGAAGGCGCTGCTCGTATAAAGCTTTTTCGAGCCTTAGCACTCTGGCACACGAAGACCTCGCTTGTTTGCGCAGCGCATCAGTATTTGCGTTTTTGTTATTCCGCCAAGTACTGAATGCTTCCTCTCTGGATCTGATTGCCTCTTTGCAAGATTGGTTAAACCAAGATTTTTGTCTCGGCTTAACCGAAATTTTTTTGGATGGGATGAAGTATTTCATTCCCAGCAAAATTATATTTCCAACCATTTCCGCCATTAAATCGATATTTTTATCTAAGAAACATAGTTTCCAATTGAAAGTACGATAGAATTCGTTGAGCTCTGCCCAACGAGCTTTTTCGTATACGTATTTTAAACGTTTCGTGGCTGTGGGTGAAACGTTTCGAAGTGCCGAGAACGAAAAAGAAGCGGAGATGATACAATGATCCGAATTACCGAGAGGTGCACTGACGTTCACTTCATACTTTTGAGGGTGTGAAGTTAGGAACAAATCAAGCGTATTTAGTTGGTGCCCTTCAACACACGGTATATGTGTTGGTTCATTCACTAGTTGCGCTAAGTGATTATGCGCGGCGAATAACTCAACATATTGGCCCTCTGAAGTTGTGTGGCTCGAATGGCGAAGCCACGATGAGTTGTGGACATTGAAATCACCAGCAATAACAATTTCACTGTCCGGACAACTTTCGAGGATTTTTGCTATAGAATCGGAAAGGGAATCGAAGCCCGATAAAGTTTGTTCCCTTCCCGCGTTTGGACTTCTATAAAGGAATCCGAAATGCAAACTATGTGCCCTGATCTTGAATTTAGCCCAAAGGCAGCTAAATTCTGGATCATACAAGCCTAGTGATTGCTGGCTTTGGTACACAACATCATTGCGTATATATAATGCAAGACCACGATGAAAGTGAAAAAGGGACAGAAGTTGATACCCAGGCACATAAAAATCCTGTGGGTCAGCATCCTCAGATACCTGGGTTTCACTTAAGGCTAAAACATCCGGCCGATAGAGACAAACGTGAGCATAAACTGAGAAGAAGTTCGCTCTCAAGCCTCGTATGTTGCAGAAGTCAATTCTGAATCTACCTGTCATGAAATAAGTCAAGGGAAATCCAAATAGTCGTCTATTTTGTTAATATTGATTCCAACAATGGTGATTACTGCTTTTCAGTGGCTACCAGGTGGTCAGTGCTATACCTTCACCACCAGGCAGCCAAACAGCAACCTCCAAGCCGGAATCAACAATACAAAATTATTATTGTTCGATAGGGGAGGGGGAGAGGCACAATCGCAGAAATGGACATAAAAGCCCTGAGCTGGTCACTTTGTTCCACCGTGCCATCACTGCTACAGACGACCGTCACTGATTAACACAGAAAAAACTGCCGTTTATTTTCCTTTAATTTATTGGTATTGTGTTTTTGTTGTTTTATTTGTTATTAAATTGTATCGATATTTTTTTTTGTTTTCTTGTTTTAAATTTTAATTCTATTTTTTTGATTTGGTATTGTTGGTATGTATGTATGTATGTTGTTTTTCTTTGTAAAATTGTTTTATTTTATTAATGTGCATGTAGTTTTATGTTGATATTTTTGTTTCAATTAAACACAAATAATTTTGGTAAATATAAATAACGAAACAGTAGACGTGCGGACTACAAAAAGGAAAACGCGTGCGGACGGGACGAAGCACAAACACTCACTCACCAATATATGTATATATAAATATATATATATATATATATATATATATATATATATATATATAAATATATAAATATATATATATATATATATAAATATATACATATATATATATATATATATATATATATATAAATATATATATATATATATATATATATATATATATACATATATATATATATATATATATATATATATATATATATATATATATATATATATATATATATATATATATATACTTATATATTCGTTTGTTACACTTAAATTTTTTTATTTATTATATTTTTAAAAGGTTGTCAAATTGGACCCTTGAGGAATACAGTTTACATCCACTGAGGATAATGTAAACATTTCAATGATATTGAATAGTTTTCAGATATCCGAACTGTTTGATGTTGTTATTGATGTCGCTTTTTGCTTTTGACGATGTTGAGTCAATCATAAATTGCATTTAAACATTGAAGTAAAAAGATTTCGGTGTCCTTGGGATTTTCCATATTCCTTTTTTAATTATCATTTTTCTTTAAAAAGCATGAATAAGCATGTTTTTCTTTATTAAGAGTTTGTCTTAATATAGCAAATAATGCTGCATATTTAAAACAAATAAAATGCAAGCAAACTCGTCGGTAAAATAAATATAATTAAGGTAAATGTTACTTTACTACATTTATATATTGCAAGATATACAATATATATTTGGTTGCACGAACAATCGCTCCAAGAACAATCGCCCAAATCACCAAAATGAACGAACAATCGCCCAATATTTTTGGGCTTTTATTCATAATGAACAAAGACCCAAAAAAAAGTGCAAATCGCCCAAAATTTTGTGAAAAATCACCCAAATAGGAAAATGAACAATCGCCCATTTATTTGAGTTATTGTTCATTATGTCAAATCGCCCAAGTTTATGATGAACAATCACCCAAATAGGCTGAGTGAAGAATCGCCCAGGAAAAAATCGCCCTAACAATTTGGGCGATTGTTCATTAATTTGGGTCTTCCACAATTGTTGACATTTTTGGGTGATTTCTTCATTATGGATGATAATTTTTACAAAAACGTGATTTTTTTATTGCTAGCTAACTGTTAAATTTTTTTATTGTAATCAAGAATGTAGTAAAAAGTAAAATCAAAATAATTTTCATTCATAGAGTGTAAGTAAAGAAGTGCAGTTTAAACAATGGAAAATTTACAATATGAATTATTGAATGGAAAAAAAATTCCGTAGTGTACTCCTTCTTTTGATAAAAGAAGAACAATGATATAAAATTAAATCAAAATCTGCCCAGAAAAAATACTATGTATGCTACCACAATAATTGTTTTTCCCGAGTTGAACTAACTGTAGATGGAAGATGCAGCAAACCTTTAATAAATAAGGTAGAACATAATCACGGGAGCCAGAAAGACGTCATCAATGAAATCAAGTGTATTAATGATCTTCGCCAAGACTGTTTACAAAATGCTGGATCACTAAATAATGTTTATGCAATTAGCTGTATACGTAAAGCATTCAAAAGATCTTTGGAACAGTTAGTATATATTTCAAACATTAGTGTCCAAACGATCGCAATTTTTAATAGCGAATCCGAATATTTGATCGGGCGCTGAATATCTAACACTATTTTTTTTACTATAATCTGCTTTTTAGAAACAACGAGGCAACCAAATACCTGAACTATGACAAAATGAAGCGAGGTCTCCAAAAGATTACAAACAAAATATTCTTGAAATCACCTCAGACTCCAACAGATGTACTAGATGCTTTTCAAAACGAAGACATTTGGAAACAATTCGGAGTTTCTAAAGGCAATGAAAGTTTACCTTTTTATAAAGCATGTGTTCAGGAAGATGATATTAGCTATTGCATTTTTTCTTCAGAAAAAATATGTAATTTAATAAGAGCGAATATTCCCCCCGAGAATCGAATGTACTTGATAGATGGAACCTTTAAAATTGTTCCTCAGGGATGTTTTAAACAACTTCTGATCATATACATTAACTATTTAGATGAGAAGGTAGAGTATACTAAGTACAATGAATGTATTATCACTAATTGTCATATATAAATACATGTAATTTTTTTTTTATTTTTTTATCTTGGACCAGCACTCAGAGGATGACCCCTATATATGCAATGCGCCGGAACTGAAAACGAGAGGATAGTATTGAGGGGACAGATTAGGAAAGATGAGAAGATAGACAGTTGTTTTTGTAGCTATTTCAACCTTTTTTTTTACTTCGCCGGCTAATTTTTGCTACAGGGCCGACGAAGGCGGGTGCTGTTACTCTGCTTCTAGTACATGATAGTGTCAGTCGCTGCCAACTATGTTCAGTGATCAGTGACTATGCCTTCATCATTGAAACAGGCTGGCAACAACTAACACAACCAAGCACTAATGCTGATCAGAAGAATTCAACACAATATTTTCATGACTCAGCGCGGGCTCGAACTCGCGACCCTCCGCTTCATAGTCTTGTGTTCTACTACTTCAGCCAACAGCACCCACAATTTAAAAGACTTTTCCAGTAATGTTTATTTTAATGAACAAAAAATCTACTAAAGCCTACAAGCTTCTTTTTAAATACATATATTGAAAATAATATTTTTCAATTAGAAGCTAAAACCTTCATGACGTATTTTGAAGTATCGCTAAAAGCAGGCTTGCGAGAAATTTATCCAAACGCAATATATAAAAGTTGTTGGTTTCATTACTGCCAAGCTGTCCGTCGCAATATATCGACAAAACACAAACCCTTAGCTGAGCTTGTAAGGAGGAATAGGGATGTTTCAATACATTTTCATAAGTATATGGCATTGCCTTGTTACCTGATTACTGCATAGAGCCAGCGTTTTTAAAAATGAAGCATAAGATTGTAGAATTAAATGCAGATAAGGAGTTTGCACCATTTTTGCAATATTTTGACCATCAGTGGCTTAAAAAAATGTCTGGTACAAAATCTAGTTATTCATTTTGAAACAAAATTTAATATGTGTCGCTTATTTCTAGGTAGGGCCAAGCAATTTTTCAGTTTTTAAAAAAGTAACCAGAACAACATCTGAAATTGAAGGATACAACAGTGTCTTGAGTCGCATGATTCCAAAAAATGGAAATTTCTTTAAACTTGTTAAAGTTATTCAGGAAGAAGAAATGGTGAAAGGTAAAGAATTTCAAATGCTTGTTGAAAGTAGTGGCTTAATTGGAACGAAGCGCCGAAGAATTTCCTCAATTATCAAAAACAAAAAGATAGTTGAAGCTTCGAATCTACTGGAAATCGCATCAATAACTTCAATGCAATTTTTAGATAGAATGGTTTATCCCAAAAATAATATATGTACTGATATGGAAGCTTTTGAAGATATCTTCGAAGGGTTTACTGATGACGACGAATGTGACGACACTGGCGGTGATACCAATTATCCTGGTAATACAAATGGTTGCATAATTTGTTTCAACGTAATGCCCAACATTGTTCTACTCCCATGTAAACACTTAATAATTTGCAACGAATGCAAATTAAAATTACAAGCAAAGAGTATTGCAGACGGAAACAATTTCTATTCATGCCCCACTTGCCGAAATAGAGTGGAAGTTTTACATCATTTTGACTAAAATAATGTTATAGTACGAGTATATTTCAATTCTTTGTGAATTTCAGGAATTTAATTTGTCATTACAATTTATTTACATACTTATGTGCAGTTGTTTTTTAAAATTATTTTTACAAAAAATAAAGAAAATTGTTTGATTTCTTTCTTCAAATTAGTAAAAGGACTCCTCTCCTGCTTCTATATGAAATAATTTATACCTACAGAAATTGTTCGCCATAACTAGCCTTCGGTTAGGCATACTAATTTTATCTTCTATGTATGTCCGACAGCGGCTTCGAATAATAACTAATTTTTGCAAAGCCGGCCTTTGACCGGCCTTAAGGACTTTCTCCTCTGGGTCTGTCGAAAAGTGGCTTCGCTGAGTAAACAGTTTTTTTCACAGCCGGCCTTTGGCCGGGCTTAAGGACTTTCTCCTCTGGGTATGTCGAAAAGTGGCTTCGCTGAGTAAACAGTTTTTTGCACAGACGGCCTTTGGCCGGGCTTAAAGACTTTCTCCTCTACGTATGTCGAAAAGTGGCTTCCTTAAGCCCGGCCGAAGCCCGGCTGTGCAGAAAACTGTTTACTCAGCGAAGCCACTTTTCGACATACCCAGAGGAGAAAGTCCTTAAGCACGGCCGAAGGCCGGCTGTGATGGCTGGGCGATTGTTCATTTGGGTGAAATATAAAATATAAATGTACAATTGCCCAAAAAATATATTTTGGGTCATTGTACATTTTTGTAAAATGGGTGATCGTTCATAATGAACAATCACCCAAGAATTTAATTATGTCAAAACGCCCAAGAGCAGTGAACAAACGCCCAAATTTACAAAACCAAATTTTTGGGCGATTGTTCATTGGGCGATTGTTCATTGGGCGATTGTGCTTGGGGCGATTATTCGTGCAACCTACATATATATTTACAAAATGTTGTGATATTAAAAAAATTAGCTATAGCTAAAATATTGTGTGGTTCATTTAAAGGAATATCATCAATTTTGGTGTACTCGGATTTTAATCCTTGGGCGATGTTAACTAATTGTTGATAGATCTAAAAAAATAAAAAAATTTTAAAAATTGTTAATATAATTTAAAGGATTTTTTATAATATGCAACGTTCTTACCATTTTTGTTTGACGTAATTTCAAGTAACTTTGAAGAGTGATAACTAAAACTTTAGTTTTGCACTTTCTTTTTTATCATTTTTTTGTTGAATTCTCAAACTCTAAATTTATCTTACACTACCCAAATGAGAATTTCATTTGCACTCATGTGTATTATTTTTTTCCTATTGAAAACATTACCTTGGAGCAAGAATGGAAATCGTAACACAATTGTACATTTTTTTGTACCATTACGTCTTTGTTGGTATCGTGGTACCACCTCGAGTAATTTGGTACAATTTAAATATCTGTACCAAAGACTATAGGTTTTCGCCAAGTAGTTCTTAAAAACGTTTTCTGCTTGAAAAGTTTTCTAACATCTCAGATAATCAGTTAATAAACATAACATATTGACCCTATAAAATTACCTTGGAGTAGTATCCCTATAAAATTACCTTGGAGTAGTATCCCTACATTACTACTACTACATAACATTGGAGTAGTATCCCTATAAAATTACCTTGGAGTAGTATCCCTATAAAATTACCTTGGAGTGGTATCCCTACATTACTACTACTACATAACATTGGAGTAGTATCCCTATAAAATTACCTTGGAGTAGTAACCCTATAAAATTACCTTGGAGTAGTATCCCTACACTACTACTACTTTTGTGGAACGAAGTCATTTGAAGATGTAAGAAAATACAATGGAATAACATACTCTTCCTTTCTTGAAGCATGCCATGCTCGTGTAATTGCATCTAATGATAACGAGTGGCGCGAATATTTGAATGAAGCAAAAGATTTGCATTCACCAAAGCAAATGCGGAATTTATTTGGTTACATTTGTGCCCTTAATGTTCCAAATAATGCATTAGCGCTATGGAATGAGTTTGAAGTATACCTTAGCGAAGACTTTCTGAGACACAACAACGAGAAACATCCTTTAACAGATCTCTTTTAGAAATCGATGATATTTTGAATGTCCATAATTTGTCATGTCAGATACTTGGCTTACCAGTTCCTACATACATGCATATAACAGAAGAAGCTAATGCCATCGATGTAATAGAAGAAGATATGATATTTTGTGAGTATTACGAAGCTCCAAATATTGAACAGCGTCATCTTATTGATCGAGTTGTTCGCGGGGTTTTATATCAAGATACCGGCTCTAATGTTTTTTGTTTAACCGCTCATGCGCGTTGTGGAAAAACATTTACCCAAACTGCAATTATTCAAGAATTAAATTCGCTTAACCTTCGGTGTATAGCAACCGCGTTCAGTGGTATAGCTTCCACTCTTCTACTTGGAGGTAGAACGTTGCACAATGTGTTGTCATGAATTTATTGAATGAGTGCTGAGAAATTGAGTTAAGCGCGCCTTGACATTTTTGGTGAGCTTGACTCGAGCTCTCTAGCAACTTGTCTATCATTAGAGTACAAGCTTTGACAAAGAACAGTCATTTGTAATTTATAAATAAATTGAATAAATATTATTGTACAAAATATTTTAATAAGAATGTTTTATTATTACAACATGGCGACCGTGACATTTAAACAAGTTGGTCTTGCACTTAAACCAACAATTAGCATAATTTCTGTGTGGTTTTATTTTTAATTAAAAACAAAAAAAAAAGCAGTCATTTGAGAAGACAGTGAGAGTGGTTAAAGAAAAAGAACTTTTAAACAAAAACATTTACACAAACCAAAATCTGTAACTAGCAAAAAAGGGATATGTATTTAAATCAATCCTTCAATCTAAAACAAAAAGAAGAAAAATCTAATTTAAATGAAAGTATAAATAAAATCAATTATACCTATAAGAAAGAATAAATTAAAAAGAAACAAACAGCAAAAATTTAACAAAAATCAGTAAAATAAAAAAAAAACCGGTTTTTAAATAAAATAAATAGAATTTTATGTATGTATGTAAGAAAAAACAACAAATTTAAGATACAGTTTTCAAAATAATTATAAAAGAGTATAAAAAAAGAGTATTCAATAAGAAATTAAACGAACGAAATATTGAAAAAAAAACTTTTTGTTAACATTGAACAAAAAGAGGGACAGTTAGCAAAAAAAAAAAGGAAGACCTAGTGTAAATAAATTATAAACGTAAAAAGAAGATAATTCTAACGGAAATTTTAAATACATTAAAGAAAATTTAACAAAAGAAAAATTCCAAATATCAATACCATCAACAAAAATTCATCAAAATATATAACAAGAAAACTATTTCAAAAAAGCATGAATTTAAATAAAATAACAAAATACATAACAAGAACCAAATCTCTCCACCGTTTAAATCGGACATCAAAGCCAATTTTTTTTCGTTAACAGTCCACAGTGGTGCATAACAGATCTCCTGCATTAAATCAGCAATAAGAAGAGTTTTAAAATCAGAAGAGAAGAAGCAGAAATTTAGTACCAAACAAAATTCTCTTTGAATTTTTAATGACTTTTTTTTTGCCCTAAAATTTTTAAATAAAGTTCGAAGCTCTTTTAAATTAAGCATGTTGGCAGCTACAATAATATCAACAACTATAATTAAGTTTACTCTTTATAAAATAACTATGTCATACTATAATAAAACTATTTAAAGATATTTAAAAAAAAAAAAAATTTCTATTAAAAAAATACGTGTATGTTAATTTGTTTGAGCCAATTTTATTTTTAATCGAATACACTAAATATATACATACATATATATTTGTAAATAATGCAAAATATCATGATTTAGTTGTTTATCTTTGATCTTTTCAACTTTATGATGTCCTACTCTTGGCAAGAAATAGATGAAACAGTAAATGAAGCAAAAAGTCAATGCAATAGATTATATAAAAATTTGAATAGAACAGATATGTATACCTTCCATTCCTACTTCAAGGGAACATATTCAAAACTTAGTAATACAATATAATACTGTAACCCAGTTACTTATAGATACCTATAAAAGTCTAACAGAGGAACAACGAATTTACATAAAGGCTAGAGCAACATATATTAAAAATAAAATTTATACAATTTTTGATAGACTAAAAATTACTAAACCTATTCCAGAAAAATTAGGAGTTGTAATAGAATTAACTCAAGAAGATATCGCGCAAATTGAGGTAGAGCTAGGAGCGTATATAACCGCTAATAAATCACAACAAATAGAAATATCAAACGTCCAAAAAACAGAAACTGCCACAACTAGTTTAAAACTTCATTCTGAATCTACTAACAACACAAATACGTCAATAATGACTACGAAAAACGAATTTTTGAAAATAGCAGTTAAGTTGCTGCCTGACTTCAACGGCAAGCATGAAAATTTGGATAAATTTTTAGATGCATTGCAATTGTTAGATGAATTAAAAGAAGGGTTTGAAAGCACAGCAGTAGCCTTAATTAAAACAAAACTGGCCATTGCGGCCAAATCCATAGTTGCCAATGAAACTACAATACAAGGTATTATTGCCAAATTAAAATCGTCAATTCAAGGTCCATCAATAACAACATTAACTTCCAAACTCGCAGCTATAAAGCAGCAAGGAAAATCCACTACCGATTTTATTAAAGAAATCGAAGACATGTCGGCTTTGCTCGAAAACGCCTATATTTCTGGTGGTTTATCAACCACAGCGGCTTCAAAGTGCGTCGCAGATATTGCGGTCAATGTGATGATTAAAAACGCTTATAATGACAGAATCAAAACTGTAATGGAAGCAGGTGAATTTTATAACACAAACCAGGTAGTGGCAAAATATGCTAGAGCAATCTCAAATACAGATGATAACACAGCAACAGTCGCTTATGTCAACGATAACCAAAATAGGCGTTCCAACGGCAGAGGCCGTGGAGGTTACAGAGCAAATAATGGCTACAACTTTAGAAACAATAACTTTGCTAATCAAAATCAATTCCAAAACAATAATTTTCAAAACCAAAATTCTTTCCGAAATAACGGTAATTACAACAATAATTTTAGAGGCAGAAACCCAAACAGAAATTATAACAATAGGCAAAATAATGGTAATCAAAGCATGAGAGCCATTGATGCGGTACAGGAAAACGAAGACGTCTCCCAGGACGCCCAACTGGGAGACTATTAAAAAAAACACATCGTGCATTACAAACCTCAAAAATTTATAACATAGATCTGAAATTAACAAATTATGTGACATTACAGACTTCTTTAAATAGAAAGTCTTTAAATTTTCTTCTCGACACGGGGTCTGAAATCAGCGTATTCAAAATAAATAAATTAAAACAAAATACAAACATCAATAACGATGTTATTTTTAAAATGTCTGGTATAAACGAGGGATTTGTCAAATCTTTAGGGTCGGTTGAAGCTGCTATTTTTACAGGAAAATATACTTTAAAACATGAGTTTCAAATTGTGGAAGAGTCTTTTCCAATACCAACTGATGGTATTATTGGTCTGGATTTAATAAAAAAATTTAATTGCAGGATAAACTATGAAAAGAATAATAAAGATTGGTTCATTTTAAATCCATTTCCAAATCAAATTGGCGTAAAATATGAAATAAGACATGCGCCAACGGCGGACTCAATTTCTCTGCCAGCAAGGGCAGAAGTTATTCGAAAAATTACAAAAGATTCCGCTCATAAAGAGATTATAATTCCCAATCAGGAAATTGCTCCGGGAGTGTTTATTGCGAACTCAATTATTAGTACAGAAAATCCGTACGTAAAAATTTTAAATTCTACCGAGAAAAATCAAATAATTACTAATTATAAAATTCAGTCTGAAAATCTTGAAGAATATGAATTAAAACAGTTTAATCAAATAGACCAAACAGGTAATAGAAAATCAACAATATTAAAAAAATTAAAAGCCAATTGCCCCTTACAACACTTAGACACCCTTACGAATTTATGTGAAAAATATTTTGACGTCTTCGCTTTAGAAACAGATACTATAACTTGCAATAACTTTTACAAACAAAAACTTAGGCTGAAAGATGATAATTCGGTTTATATAAAAAATTATAGAATTCCATATGCCCACAAGGAGGAAGTAGATAAACAGGTGGACAAATTGTTGAAAGATAATATTATTGAACCGTCCTCTTCTGAATTCAATAGTCCAATTTTATTGGTACCAAAAAAATCTTTACCAGGTACTCAAAAAAAAAAAGATGGCGTTTGGTTATTGACTATAGACAAGTTAATAAGAAGCTGGTTGCAGACAAATATCCTTTGCCCCGTATTGACGACATCCTGGATCAGCTTGGGAGAGCTAAATATTTCTCTTGTATTGACTTAGTATCTGGTTTTCACCAAATTGAACTTGATGAGGACTCTAGAGATATAACTTCATTCTCCACAAACGCAGGATCTTTTCGGTACCGGCGCCTTCCCTATGGCTTAAAGGTCGCTCCGAATTCTTCTCAAAGGATGATGTCCTTGGCATTCGCGGGACTTACACCTAATAGAGCATTTGTATACATGGATTGTAGGAAAACCAATTTAAAGCTTCATCCGGACAAATGCACGTTTTTCAACCCAGAAGGTACCTTTTTAGGGCATAAATGTACTAGTGAAGGTATTTTGCCAGATGACAGCATATATGACAAAATATTATTTTACCCTACACCCAAAACGGGTGATGAAGCAAAAAGGTTCGTTCAATTTGTAAATTACTACCGACGATTTATTAAAAATTTTGCGTATTATTCCATACATTTGACACGTTTAGGACGTAAATCTGTTCCTTTTGTTTGGTCCGATGAATGCGAAAATGCATTCAAATATTTAAAAAATGCTCTCCTATGTCCCCAAATCTTAAAATATCCGGACTTTAATCGTCCTTTTTGCATTACAACTGATGCCTCAAAAATTTCGGCTGGGGCAGTGCTTAGCCAAGAGTATAACGGTATTCAACTACCAGTAGCCTTCGCCTCAAGAACCTTCACCAAGGGGGAAAGCAACAAAAGTACGATAGAGCAGGAGTTAACTTCCATACACTGGAGTATAAATTACTTTCGAGCGTATATATGTATATGGAAAAAAGTTTTTAATGAAAACCGATCACAGACCTCTGGTATATTTATTCTCAATGACGAATCCATCATCAAAATTAACACGAATGAGGTTAGATCTCGAAGAGTACGACTTCGAGATCGAATATATTAAAGGAAAAGATAATTGCGGAGCTGACGCGCTATCTACACTTGATTTTGGGCAGATCAAGAGAGAAAATGCACGTTCAACAAATCTACTTAAAATTACAACAAGATCAAAAACAAGAAGTTCCAGTCAGTCTGGTATACAACAAACCCCTAATAATATACTATTCGACGAACCATGTATTTTTGAAGCTTTACGAAAAACGGACGTAAAAAAATACGCGCAATTGTTTTTTGAACCTAAAAAGAAAATATTGGTTATAAGACAACAAAAAAACAATCTGTTAAAAATTGACTTAAGAGACATTATCGTTAATGGAAATATTTCTTTAGAGAAATTGTTTTTAAGGCTAGAAGAAAGGGCCAACGATTTTGGTTATCTTAAATTGAAATTTTTTCGGCTAATGATAAACTTTTTGAAATTGTTTCTATAACAAATTTTAAACAAATAGGAAATAAAACCATTAAAATTGCTATCACTCCTCGTGTAAAAATTATTGTTGACCATCAAGAAAAGCAGGAAATTCTTAAAAAGTACCACGATGACCCCATTAGTGGAGGTCGCGCAGGAATTACTAGAGTACTTAATAACCTAAAAATTTATTTAATTGGCAAGGCATGAACCAAGATGTTTCCCGATATATTAAATCCTGTGAGGCTTGCAAGAAAAACAAATCATTAAATAAACCTAAAGAAAATTTAACTTTAACACCAACGCCTTTGAACAGTTTTGATCGAATCGTAGTAGACACTATTGGGCCTTTGCCGAAATCTCTAAGTCAAAATGAATACGCCGTTACGATCATTTGTGATTTGACATAATATCTCATAACAGTACCCATTCCCGATAAATCTTCTAAATCTATCGCTAGAGCAATATTTGAATATTTTATACTAATTTATGGTCCTGTAAAAGAAATCCTAACAGACATGGGTACGGAGTATAAAAATCAACTCCTAGATGAACTTTGTATACTTTTGAACATTAAAAACTTAACATCCACCTCCCACCATCACCAGACAGTCGGAACGATCGAAAGGAGCCATAGAACATTAAATGAATATCTTCGATCATATATATCCGCTGATGAAACAGATTGGGATGTGTGGCTAAAATACTTTACGTATTGTTTTAATACGACCCCTTCTTCGGTTCATGGATACACTCCGTATGAACTTGTTTTTGGAAAATTTCCTAGTAATATTGAATTTATTCAAAATAATACAATAGATCCAATCTATAATATTGACGCCTATGATAAGGAAATAAAATATAGGCTACAAATTTCTAAACAAAGAGCCAGAGAGTTAGTTGAAAAAGCAAAAATTGCAAGTAAAGCTCAATATGATAAAAAGGCTCGACCACAAAATATTAAACTACAAGATATAGTATACATCGATAACCCCGCAGGTCATAAATTGGATAATAAATTCAAAGGTCCGTTTTTAGTAACGCAAATTGATGAGCTTGGTAACTGCACCATGGTTCCACATCCTAACCCTAGCAATAGGAAGTCCACTACTGTTCATAAAAACCGACTTAGATTAGGATAAAATATATAAACATGGTAAAAAAAGAGAGAAGAAAATTAACAAAACAATAAACATCAAAGAGGACACCGATAATTTAAGCGCCAGCTACAAGTTTGCAGTCACTTAACATCTGTGATTTGTATATTACATAGTGGGAATATTTTAAAGTTTGTAGAAAATAATTTTAATGTAGTTTTTTATATACATATATATTTATGCATGTAAGTCCTAAAATTAAAACAATTGTTGATGTATGAAAAAATAGTTGATACATTCCTTTTTTATTAAATAGACGAAGTTCCCTTGAGAAAGTGAACATAAAATTCACGAAACGTCGGCATAAAGCATGAAATAAAAATTGCATTTTTATTTACATAAAAACACGGTAGGCCAGTAGCTGATTAAATACTTCAAAATCAAAAAGAAAAGAAATTTGGCCATTAAAATTTATATATAAAAAAGAGAGAAGTTTAGTTTTTTTTCCTCTAATTTTTTTTCTTATGAATTAAAATTGCTGTAATTCAGACAATTTGCAAAATTCTAAATATTAAAAAAAAAAATAACACAGTGATCAAACACAACTAAATTATTATATGTATATATAGTAAAAAAAAAAATTGGCAAAATAAAATTAAAAAAAATAATAATAATAAAAATAAATATGAAAACACATATGAGAAATATTTACATATAACACAATTTTCGATTAAAAATTTTAAATTAAAAGTAAAAGGCTTTTATACAATTAAAGTTTACCCTTATAATAAAAAAAAATATATTATACTCTTAATATTTTGAATCTGTTTGCAATAATTTGCTTACTTAAAATTAAATATTGATAAATGTTATTAAAAATTCAAAAAAAATTTTTTTTTTCACTAATGCCATTATTTTATTACTTTTTGTTTACTCTGTACAGAAACAGAAGTGAAAAAAAAACTTTTTCAAAAACTAAATTCTGCCAATTTGTTTGTTTGCTAATCAAATTCACATGCTTAAAGTTTAATATTTTTTTTGCTCACGCTATTGATTTTACAGATTTCTGTTAAGAACGAACGGTTATAAAATAATGGCCTAAATCTCTTACATTAATTTTAAGTCCACTTTTATTAATGAATTATTGTAATTATATAATAATATAAGCTTTACCGCAAATAAGTTTTAGTAAATACAAATATTAATGCCAGAAACTAATATATTTTTTATATAAACTATAGCATTCTAAAATTAACCAAAATACAGCATTTCCTTTGATATATTAAAAAAAAAAAAACCCCGTTTAAAAAAAAAACAAAGGTAATATTTTTATGAATGCAAATATCAGTTACTGGATTCATGGAACCATTTATACATATACATATATATATATATATATATATATATATATATATATATATATGTATATATATTTTTTTTTCTTCTTCAAAACGGGTGAGGAACAATCATATTATAATTTAAATATTTAAAAAAAAAAAAAAAAACATAAATAGATATACATATATGTATATACCTATATATATTTATAAGTCCAGGCTTTAAATAATTTCAAGATGTTTTTTTTTTGCCTTCTTAATTAAAACTTATAAAGATAAAATGTAATAGATTAGTAGATTTTGAACTGAAAATAATATATTGTTATAAGAACAAATAATTGAATAAGTAGGTTAAGATTGTACTACTTTAAAAACAAATGAAAGCGCTTTGAATCGAAACAAAAAAAAAAAGTTCACGTACATAGATGGAATTGTTAAAAGAATGATGTTTGATCATTCTTATTCTAAAATGGGTAGGTGTCATGAATTTATTGGCTTTTCAGTTTATCGAGAAGTATTTGGGTGACCTTAATACTTGCCGATGAACGTTTAGCGCCAATTCATTTTGAATGAGTGCTGAGAAATTGAGTTAAGCGCGCCTTGACATTTTTGGTGAGCTTGACTCGAGCTCTCTAGCAACTTGTCTATCATTAGAGTACAAGCTTTGACAAAGAACAGTCATTTGTAATTTATAAATAAATTGAATAAATATTATTGTACTAAATATTTTAATAAGAATGTTTTATTATTACAACAGTGTTTAAACTGCCTATACCCATTTTAGAAAATTCTGTACCAAATATTAAGGCAAATAGCAGCTATGGTCGTGCAATAATTTCATCATCTTTGATAATTATTGATGAAATTTCTATGTTCCCATTGCAGGTGTTAAAAATCATAGATAAACTGTTGCGAGATCTATGCAATCAAAGTGATAAACTTTTCGGAGGGAAAATAACACTTTTGTGTGGTGATTTTCGACAAATTTTGCCAGTTATCCCACACGGATCACGTGCATCTCTAATTGAAAATTGTGTAACAAGTTGGCATGAATTTTTGCATTTCCATAAATTTACGCTTACTCAAAATATGAGAGCCTTACTAAATGAAATTGAACTTGTAGAATTCTTGAAAAATATTGGTAATGATGATATTCCACATTTCCCCAATTTGGTCAAAATATTATCGAAATACCTCAACATTTAGTAGGAAATAAAAATATTTTTAATGATGTGTATGGAAATATTTCTGATAACATACTTTTAGCTCCCAAAATGATGATTGCAGATATACATAATCGAATTCCTGGCGAACAAGGAACTTATCATAGCTATGATAAAATAGTTTCTGATAATAACAATGACATTAATAATTTTCCTGCAGAGATTTTAAATTCTTTGTCTATTAGTGGTTTGCCACCACATAAGTTAATATTAAAAGTAAATTGCTTCGTTTTGCTGATCAGAAATTTAAACACAAAGGAAGCATTGGTCAATGGAACAAGAATGCCAGTCAAAATTATGCATCGTAATGCAATTGATTGCGAAGTTTTAACTGGAACTGCACGCAACAAACGAATTTTAATTCCACGTATAAATTTGACATATTCCGGATCTATTTTACCGTTTAAATTTCAGAGAACTCAATTTCCCATAATTCCTGCATTTGCAATGACAATAAATAAGTCCCAAAGACAAACATTTCAAAAAATTGGAATTTTATTAAATCAACCAGTTTTTACACATGGACAACTCTACGTCGCAGCAAGTAGGGTTCAATCATTTGGCGGTTTGAAATTTTATATTTTCGAAAATAACAACCAGGGACATTTAGCGAATGATGGAAGAATTTTTAGAAAAAACATTGTTTACACAGAAATTTTAAATAATTACTAAATTCTATATAAATGAAATTTATTTGTTGGTGGTTAAGCAATGTCGATATGCATTTCATTGGTGCTTTACCAAATCATCAGTAGACTTCAACCACAGTTTTGAAAAGTTAAAAACCTCTTATCTTATGCATATACTTCTCTAACCATCTGAGAATTCACAATTTGTAAATTACAAACTATTTTCAAAAATCACAACAGAATAAGCATAGTAGGCCTTGAAAACTGTTTTTGAAGTCTACTGATGATTTGGTAAAGCACTAATGAAATGCATATAGACTTTGCTTAACCACCAACAAATAAATTTCATTTATATATAGTATTATTGTGACAACAATGTGACAAATAAGGTATTTCATACTAAATTTTATGTTTTTCCTTTCATTTTTTCATATACATACATACATACAAAAGTAAATGATACAGACATTATTGAAAACCCTATTTTAATTTGTAATTCACAAGAATTACATTCACATATATGCTTTATTTCTGTCTTAAATTTTTTAGTTATTTCGAAATTGAAATCTTTCGCTTTAGTGGTAAGTATAATATTTATCAATAAGCCTTAAAGTCTAAACTTAAACCCATAAATGGATTATGGTCGATTATCGACCACTGGGCGACCACAGAATCAAAGTGTTATAAATCCTTAATTTACACACCAGAAATGTCAGAAAATCAAATATATTTGATACTCAAAAATATAAAATGGCTTTCAAAACATATAATACCAACAATAAACTATTTAGTAATATGAAAGTAAGAGTGACAAAATGGGATAGATAAAATATAGTTTATAAAATACCATGTAAAGGGAATGGATCTGTCAATTGTAATGAGGTATACATAGGTACAACAAAAAATAAATTAAAAACCA
Source organism: Linnaemya tessellans (assembly GCA_951800035.1). Lineage (NCBI taxonomy): Eukaryota > Metazoa > Arthropoda > Insecta > Diptera > Tachinidae > Linnaemya > Linnaemya tessellans. The sequence goes on from OX637533.1 coordinate 58,178,885, forward strand.
GAATAGCAGGACATAAAAGTAATCAGATATATAGACACATTAATTCAGAAAAAGCAGCATTATCATCTCATTGTTTTAAATTTAATCACTATCCTGACTTTGATGCATTTCATCAGTTTTAAGAACAGAAATTAATTATAAACGAAGACGTTTGTTAGAAATGTTAGAAATTACTAATATAACTATTCGAGAAAGAATGAACTTTAAATTAGATGCGTTGTATGCATATGTTAAGATAATTTACAATACACTTTATGATGTTATTATACCCTCCAAAAAAGAATTTGGAGGGTATATTCACTTTGTCATTCCGTTTGTAACGCATCGAAATATCCATCTCAGACCCCATAAAGTATATATATTCTTGATCAGTGATGAAATCTAAGACGAACTGAGCATGTCCGTCCGTCCGTCTGTGGAAATCACGATTCAGTCCAAACGAAAAGAGCTAGACTATTGAAATTTCGCATAAATATATTTTAAAGCTTAGAGCTTAAGTTCGAAGATGGGCTAAATCGGGCAAGAGGGGAAAAAGTTCCCCTAAGAAGAACTAAACCAACCCAGAAAAAACAACATAATTTTTAAAGTTTTTTGGTTATTTTGTTAAGCAAATGATATATTTTTATGTCAAATACGGTCCAACGCCTTAAACTTGGAGCCATTAAATAAAATAAAAATATTTTTTGACCCCGCCCACTGCAGTGGGCGTTATTATAGGCAAAAATAGCATAAAAATTTAACAAATTGTTTTACTTAAGCCTACATTCCTTAAAAATAAAATTTTTAAGCTTTAATGACGAAGCTGAGACGAAACCTGGTACTACTCTGCCCTACCCCCTCCTTCCCCTTCGCCCCCTAAATGACCCTACCAAAAACAATTTTTTTTTTAAATTTTGTATATAATCATTCCCAGCATTTATCTTTACTGTTTTATGACTGCCGATTTCTGCCCTACCCCCCCCCCCCTTCCTTTGCCCCCTAAATGACTCTACCAAAAAAATAATTTTTTTTCAAATTTTGTATACAATCATCCCAAGCATTTATCTTTAGAGTTTTATGACTGCCTGTTGCTGCCCTACCTCCTCCTCCCCCTTTGCCCCCTAAATTACCCTATTAAAAATAAATAAAATTTTATTTTAATTTTGTGTATAATCATCCCAAGCATTTATTTTTAGAGTTTTATGTCTACCTGTTTCTGCCCTACCCCCTCTCCCCCTTTGCCCTCTAAATGACCCTATCAAAAAAAAGAAATTTTAATTTTGTATATAATTATCCCAAGCATTTATTTTTAGAGTTTTATGACAAAGGTGAAATGTTTCCCCCACAGTCCTTGCCAGAGCGACCCCACCAAAATACAGTTTTTATACCCTCCAAAGAGAATTGTGATGAAGTCTAAGACGGTCTAGTAATGCCCATACGTTCGTCTGTGGAAAACATGATATTGTATATATTTGAACCCCGCCCCCTTTAGTGGGCGCTGACGTACGATATTATATAAAGGAACTCTGTCCCACCAAGTTAAACATTTCAAATTCACTTACTAAATATTTGGAGGGTATTTAAGATTCGACCCGGTCGAATATAACGTTTTTACTTGTTTTCTATTATGTTAAAAATTTTTGATAAAAAAAATATTATAATTATTGTTTACATTAATAATATTAACTACGCAACATTAAAAGAATTGTAGTTAGTACATACAAATCGGTTTCATTGCATTATTATATAAGTAGTAGTAATGTGGGGATACTACTCCAAGGTAATATTATAGGGATACTACTCCAATGTGCAGTAGTAGTAGTAATGTAGGGATACTACTCCAATGTGCTGTAGTAGTAGTAATGTATGGATACTACTCCAAGGTAATTTTATAGGGATACTACTCCAATGTACTGTAGTAGTAGTAATGCAGGGATACTACTCCAAGATTATTTTATAGGGACACTACTCCAATGTGGTGTAGTAGTAGTAATGTAGGGATACTACTCTAAGGTAATTTTATAGGGATACTATTCCAATGTGCTGTAGTAGTAGTAATGTAAGGATACTACTCCAAGGTAATTTTATAGGGTCAATATGTTATATTTATTAACTGATTATCTGAGATATTAGAAAACTTTTCAAGCAGAACCCGTTTTTAAAAACTACTTAGGCGTAAACCTATAGTCTTTGGAACAGATATTTAAATTGTTCCAAATTACACGAGGTGGTATCACGATACCAACAAAGACATAATGGTACAAAAAAAGTACAATTGTGTCACGTTTTCCATCCGTGCTCCAAGGTAATGTTTTCAATAGGAATAGATTATACACATGAGTGCAAATGAAATTCTCATTTGAGTAGTGTAAGATAAATTTGGAGTTTGAGAATTCAACAAAAAAATTGATATAAAAGAAAGTGCAAAACTAGATTTTTAGTTATCACTCTTCAAAGTTACTTGAAATTACGTCAAACAAAAATGGTAAGAACGTTACATATTATAAAAAACTCTTTAAATTAAATTAAAATTTTTTTATTTTTTTAGATCTATCAACAATTAGTTAACATCACCCAAGGATTAAAATCCGAGTACATCAAAATTGATAATATTCCTTTAAATGAACCACACAAAATTTTAAATTTTGAGTGGAAGGTTACACAATATGGATCAAAAGTCATAGCGTATTTAGACAACAATAAATGGTTTTATTTACCCCAAAGAATGGTTAAGTACTTAAAGAGAGAGGACCCTTACTTAGCTAAAATTAATGACAAAATGTGGTCAATTGTTTACAAAGGACGACAATCACCACATGGTTCGGCAATTTTCGATCTAAACTATAGCTAGTTTTTTTAATTTCTCAACATTTTGTAAATATATATTGTATATCTTGTAATAAATGAATGTAGGAAAGTAACATTTAACTTATTTATTTTAGGGACGAGTGTGCTTGCATTTTATTTGTTTTAAATATGACTCATTATTTGCTATATTAAGACACACTCTTAATAGAGAAAAACATGCTTTTTTAAGAAAAAGGGATATGGACACTGAAATCTTTTTACTTCAATGTTTAAATGTAGTTTATGAGATCATAAATATTAAATTGTGTGTTTGCTAGGAGGGTGGTTTTTTGTTCAAACTATTAAGGAAGAAAGACATGCGTATGCCTATTTTCAAAAGACATGCGTATCTCTCTTTTCAAAGACATGCATATGCCTGTTTTCATTTATTGTTGATCGCATTTATATTTGATAGGTAAATCTACTTTCTACTTCAAGGTTTAAATGCAATTTATGATGGAGTCAACATCATCAAAAGCAAAAAGAAACAAAAACCAACAAACAGTTCGGATATCTGAAACCTAGAAACCTATTCAATATCATTGAAATGTTTACATTATCCTCAGTGGATGTTAACTGTACTCATCAAGAGTCCAATTTGACAACCTTTTAAAAATATAATAATTAAAACAAGTAAAAACGTTATATTCGACCGGGTCGAATCTTAAATACCCTCCAAATATTTAGTAAATGAATTTGAAATGTTTAACTTGGTGGGACAGAGTTCCTTTATATAATATCGTACGTCAACGCCCACTAAAGGAGGCAGGGTTCAAATATATACAATATCATGTTTTCCACAGACGAACGTATGGGCATTGCTAGACCGTCTTAGACTTCATCACAATTCTCTTTGGAGGGTATAAAAACTGTATTTTGGTGGGGTCGCTCTGGCAAGGGCTGTGGGGGAAACATTTCACCTTTGTCATAAAACTCTAAAAATAAATGCTTGGGATAATTATATACAAAATTAAAATTTCTTTTTTTTGATAGGGTCATTTAGAGGGCAAAGGGGGAGAGGGGGTAGGGCAGAAATAGGTAGACATAAAACTCTAAAAATAAATGCTTGGGATGATTATACACAAAATTAAAAAAAAATTTTATTTATTTTTAATAGGGTAATTTAGCGGGCAAAGGGGGAGGAGGGGGTAGGGCAGCAACAGGCAGTCATAAAACTCTAAAGATAAATGCTTGGGACGATTATATACAAAATTTAAAAAAAAATTTTTTTGGTAGGGTCATTTAGGGGGCAAAGGAAGAGGGGAGGGGGGGGGGTAGGGCAGAAATCGGCAGTCATAAAACTGTAAAAATAAATGCTTGGAATGATTATATACAAAATTTAAAAAAAAAATTGTTTTTTTGGTAGGGTCATTTAGGGGGCGAAGGGGAAGGAGGGGGTAGGGCAGAGTAGTACCAGGTTTTGTCTCAGCTTCGTCATTAAAGCTTCAAAATTTTATTTTTAAGGAATGTAGGCTTAAGTAAAACAATTTGTTAAATTTTTATGCTATTTTTGCCTATAATAACGCCCACTGAAGTGGGCGGGGTCAAACAATATTTTTATTTTATTTAATGGCTCCAAATTTAAGGCGTTGGACCGTATTTGGACATAAAAATAAGTCACCTAATAAGTGGTGACAAACACAATACACATGAGCACTGATGATGAAAGGGTTGCGTCTTTCGAAAACAGCTGTTCTGCTCTGCTGTGTAAGTTGAATAAAACTGATGTTGACTTGCCTTTGTTCCTTGGAATATTTATCATGTCTTTCTGAGATTTAAATTAAAAATTTCGAACAATTAGCCTATAGAATCTTAATTCAAATAAAAATATATCATTTGCTTAACAAAATAACCAAAAAACTTTAAAAATTATGTTGTTTTTTCTGGGTTGGTTTAGTTCTTCTTAGGGGAACTTTTTTCTCTCTTGCCCGATTTAGCCCATCTTCGAACTTAACCTGCTCTAAGCTTTAAAATATATTTATGCGAAATTTCAAGAGTCTAGCTCTTTTCGTTTGGACTGAATCGTTATTTCCACAGACGGACGGACGGACATGCTCAGTTCGTCTTAGATTTCATCACTGATCAAGAATATATATACTTTATGGGGTCTGAGATGGATATTTCGATGCGTTACAAACGGAATGACAAAGTGAATATACCCTCCAAATTCTTTTTTGGAGGGTATAAAAATATAAGTGTAACAAAAGCACAGTGGTTGCTTGTATATGGGGAGAGCGGCCAAAAATACGTCTGATGGATATATCGTAATAATTTTTTACTACGTATCCTATGTGGGGTAAAAACTACAATACGTGAAACTGGGCGTGAGTTCCACGCCCATTTTTAAGCCTAAAAACTAATAAGAATAAGATAAAAAATATTTTACAAAAATTATATATAAAACTTAATTTTTTTTAAAGTAAAGTAAACAATTTTAAATTAGAAAAATCATAACTCAAAAGTAATCTTTTAATTAAATCGGTGTTTGTGGAAACACGTGATATTTTTCGTATATTCTGTAGTCTAAATATTTTTATGTCTTTATTTCTGGACTCTGCAGCATCTCCACAGAGTTCACCGATACAATTTTTTGTTACTTCTGTCGCATGGATAATGGCTTTATGTACAGAGGGAAGAATATAATACCATGGATATTTTTTAATCAGTCGTTTAGCAGTCCGAAAGGCATATTCTCCGAACGTCGTTGGATTTATCTTATAGCCTGAAGTTATTGCTTACAATACGGAATACCACAGCACAATCTGCAGGATTCTGCAGCTGAACTTAACACTGTATTCTCCTTACATATCAGGAAATAATATGCAAGAAGAATTTTAGAGGGACAATGACGCACAACACACTTAAATCCTTATTTAAGTCCTTTTGAGACAAGTAAAAAAAACTACAAAAACTCACTTTACTTCGCAACGATTTACGCGAAATACAAAGCGCGATTCAAAAAAGTTGAACCGCAGGAAGATATACATTACCTTTGGGCACAATATCCATTATATCCAATTCGATTTGAAATTACAATTGGTAATATTTTAGTTGTTCCAAAATTAACTACTTTTTAATATTTGTAATGCTGAAAAAATAAAATTAGGTTTTCACACTTTTGTTGCCGTTTTTTAGAAAACTCTATTAGAATATGTGCAAAATAATTATGACATTGTGAAGCTTGAATAATAAGCTTATTCCAAAGCATACTACGGTTTCAAAATTTTTAAATTACTTTTTTGATTTTTGGCCTATAGGAGCAACCACAATGAAACGGATATGTATATATATATATATATATATATATATATATATATATATATATATATATATATATATAAATATTTATATATATATATATATATATATATATATATATATATATGTATATACATAAATATTTATATATATATATATATATATATATATATATATGTATATACCTATGTTCTTATGTAAATAAAACAAAAAATTTATGAATTCTTTATTATTTTACTTTACTTTTAATTATAGTTTATGAAAATTAAAATTTTTACATTTACTAACATTATATATGTTGTAGTATGATTTCATAAGTGCGGTTGCTTCTTTCTCTATTTCAATATTACGTATCCTATGTTGCGCACATGAACAGGTATATGGTCCACAGGTTTCATATTTATTATACCCTTCACAAAAAAGTGAAAGGGTATATATAGGTTTGCCATTCCGTGTGTAATTTCTTCGATATGCACATGGGACCCCATATAGTATATATATTCTGGATCCTTATGAATAGCGATGTCCGTCTGTACGTGAAATACGGGTTTCCCAAGCCCCCAAGAAGAGCTAGAGACTTCGTTCTTGGATTGGAACTGAACTTAAATAGAGTGCTATAGAAATTCAGAAAGGTCCGAAGTATGGTTCCAGAGCTGGGAAGCTTACACCTATTTCTCGACGCAAAATTTATACCAAAAATCAATTATTTTTTTTTATGTTTGTAAATTAAACCTATTTCGTGCTTTGGCGAGCCTTAATGGTCTATTAAAAACTAAAAAAAGAAAAATTTTATTCCGTATTTTGTAATACATGTAGTAACTAAAATTGTTAAAAATTTCAAGTTTTTCTTTAACAAAACCACTTTTTACGTCATGAAGATTTGCATTGGCAAAAAAAAAAAAAATTTTTTAATTCAAATTTTGCTTCCAGGGGTGGAAAATTGATTTTTTTTATACATGAAAGTAATCAAACAGGCAACTGATGTTGTTATCTTTTGTTTTTTGCTAACTAAAACTGTTTTATAATTTAGGAAGAACAAAATTGATATCAAAAATTCAAAAATAAAAAAATTAAATTTTGAATCCAGGGATGGACAAGTGCAATATTTTATGGTACATGAAAGTTACCAAAATGGTAAAAAATTTGCAATTGTTCTTAAATAAAACTACTTTATACCTCAAGAAGCGTTGCACTGATAAAAAAAACAAAAAAATTAATATTTTATGATTAAAACTATTTTTTAGTTCAGAGAAAACAAAATTGGTATCAAAAATTAAAAAAATATCAAAATTTAGATTCCAGAGTTGGATAACTGCAATATTTTGTGGTACATAAAAATGAACTAAATGGTTACAAATATTAAGTTTTTCTTAAATAAAACTATTTCATGCCACATTAAGAGGTGCATTGGTAAAAAAATTTAAATTTTGTTTCCAGGGTTGGGATATTGAAATATTTATTCTGCATAAAAGTAACCAAAAAGGCAATTGACGTTGTTTCTTTTTACCAATTAAAGCTGTTTTATAGTTCAGGAAGAACAAAATTGGTATTAAAATCTTAAAAAATCAAAATTTCGACTCCATGGTTGGACAAAAGATATATTTTATGGTATATGAAAGTGACCAAAAAGCTTAAAAATTTTAATATTTTGTCAAGTAAAACTATGTTACACCTCACTAAGAATTGCATGGGTAAAAAAAATTCCTGAGTTGGAAAATCGAAATATTTTTCGTATATAATAGTACATACATAAATTCCAAATTTTGTGCTTTTGGTGAATTAAACCTATTAGATATTTCAGAAAAAATTAACCTAGTATCAAAAAATTATAAATTCGGTTCCAGGGTTGGAAAATCGAAATTTTTTTGGTACATAAAAGTAACCATATAAGTTCCCAATTTTAGTTTTTTTCAGTGACTTAAACCTATTTTATACTTCGCTAAGAATCAAATTGGTACTAAAATTTAAAAAAACTAAAATTTCAGTTCCAGGGTTGGAAAATCGAAATATTTTTGGTACATAAAAGTACATACATAAATTCCAAATTTTGTGTTTTTAGTAAATTAAACCTATTTTATATATCAGAAAAAATTAAGTTAGTATTAAAAAATTAAAAATTCGGTTCCAGGGTTGGAAAATCGATATTTTCTGATTTATAAAAGCAGCCATTTTATTTGATATTTTTGATTTTTATGATGAATTATACCTACTTTATATATCAGAATGAAGTAAACTGGTATTAAAAACCAACAAAATCTAAAAGACGATTCTACGGTTGGACAATTAGAACTTTTTGGGTTACATGAAACGGATTTTTTGTTTTGTTTGTAAATTAAATATGGCCATTTCCACAGAAACGTCAACCACTGCCAAAAAATTTATGGTCTATAAAAGAATGTTATTTTAAAATATTTTTTTAGAGAATCTATCAAACTTATCTAATTTGAACATATTTTACATTTATTCATAACTCATTTTGAAATATTCGAATGTAAAGTCGAATAATTGCAAAAGTTCTGTTTTAAACATTTCTATTGCTTGTTTCGTTTTAATTAATAATCTTACTGAGAGACATTATGCATTGACATTTGCTTTTATAAATCTCAGTTTATATTTAAAGAATATGAGAAATATGTAAAAGGAACTAAGTGATTGCCAATTACGGTAATTTTTATACCCTCCAAAAAAGAATTTGGAGGGTATATTCACTTTGTCATTCCGTTTGTAACGCATCGAAATATCCATCTCAGAACGCATAAAGTATATATATTCTTGATCAGTGATGAAATCTAAGACGAACTGAGCATGTCCGTCCGTCCGTCCGTCTGTGGAAATCACGATTCAGTTCAAACGAAAAGAGCTAGACTCTTGAAATTTAGCATAAATATATTTTAAAACTTAGAGCAGGTTAAGTTCGAAGATGGGCTAAATCGGGCAAGAGGGAAAAAAGTTCCCCTAAGAAGAACTAAACCAACCCAGAAAAAACAACATAATTTTTAAAGTTTTTTGGTTATTTTGTTAAGCAAATGATATATTTTTATGTCAAATACGGTCCAACGCCTTAAACTTGGAGCCATTAAATAAAATAAAAATATTTTTTGACCCCGCCTACTTTAGTGGGCGTTATTATAGGCAAAAATAGCATAAAAATTTAACAAATGGTTTTACTTAAGCCTACATTCCTTAAAAATAACACTTTTAAGCTTTAATGACGAAACTGAGACGAAACCTGGTACTACTCTGCCCTACCCCCTCCTTCCCCTTCGCCCCCTAAATGACCGTACCAAAAAAAAAAATTTTTTTTTAAATTTTGTATATAATCATTCCAAGCATTTATCTTTACAGTTTTATGACTGCCGATTTCTGCCCTACCTCCCCCCCGCACCTCTTCCTTTGCCCCCTAAATGACCCTACCAAAAAATTTTTTTTTTTTAATTTTTGTATATAATCATCCCAAGCATTTATCTTTAGAGTTTTATGACTGCCGATTTCTGCCCTACCCTCCCCCCCTCTTCCTTTGCCCCCAAAATGACCCTACCAGAAAAAAAATGTTTTTTTAAATTTTGTATATAATCATCCCAAGCATTTATCTTTAGAGTTTTATGACTGCCGATTTCTGCCCTACCCCCCCCCCCCCTCTTCCTTTGCCACCTAAATGACCCTACCAAAAAAAAAATTTTTTTAAATTTTGTATGTAATCATCCCAATCATTTATCTTTAGAGTTTTATGACTGCCTGTTGCTGCCCTACCCCCTCCTCCCCCTTTGCCCGCTAAATGACCCTATTAAAAATATATATAAATTTTTTTTATTTTGTGTATAATCATCCCAAGCATTTATTTTTACAGTTTTATGTGTATCTGCTTCTGCCCTACCCCCTCTCCCCCTTTGCCCTTTAAATGACCCTATCAAAAAAAAGAAATTTTAATTTTGTATATAATTATACCAAGCATTTATTTTTAGAGTTTTATGACAAAGGTGAAATGTTTCCCCCACAGCCCTTGCCAGAGCGACCCCGCCAAAATACAGTTTTTATAGCCTCCAAAGAGAATTGTGATGAAGTCTAAGACGGTCCAGCAATGCCCATACGTTCGTCTGTGGACAACATGATATTGTCTGTTTTTTAACCCCGCCCCCTTTAGTGGGCGTTGACGTACGATATTATATAAAGGAACTCTGTCCCACCAAGTTAAACATATCAAATTCACTTACTAAATATTTGGAGGGTATTTAAGATTCGACCCGGTCGAATATAACGTTTTTACTTGTTTTCTTTGTTTTACCGTATATTTCGTTGTAGCGTGAGACATTGAAAAAGAACATTTTTTATCAGTGAGTCGAAGGTATTTGAACAAAACGCATTAAACGCAAGTAACAAATATATATGTTTATTGCAAACTAAAAAAAAAAAAATTTGCTGCAAAATAATCAGCGCTTTGTTTTCTTCACTTATTTAAAGTTTGAAGCGTGCGACATCGTAAGTGTAAAATGCATATAATAAAAATTCTAAAATATATTTATTTGTATATGTTAATATAAAAATTTCAATGTAGATGAGTAAAAATGGCGGAGAATAATATAAAGCCAACTGCAAACGATGGAGAGAAAGGTTACTTCTCACGGAAAGGGAGCCGTTGATGGAGTTGGGGCTGTCATTAAAAGAAAAGTGTGGCAAACAACCAAATCTAAAAAAATTTTTTTACCCGATGCACTATCGTTTTATGAATATGCAAAAATCAACATAAATGGAATCAAAATGCCATCTGCTCAAATTGAAAATTTGTCTTTGCAATATAAGTTGGACGAAAAATGGAAGGAAGTGAAAAGCATTCCAGGTATATCCCAGTTCCATTCGTTTTGTTGCGATGGCCAACAAGTAGCGGCAGCTAGGACTGCATATTCCATTAAAAAAACTCATTTGATCTTAGTAATACTATTCTCAGTTAAGTTAGTTTCTGTTTTTGTTGGAACATACATTAGATGAATATATGTAAGTATTTTTGTTTTTCTTTATTGAAGATATGTTGTTAAGTTTATAATATCTGCTGTGAAAATAAAATATACTGAATATATTAAAAATCATTTATTATCTTATTTTGCATTTCTTAATACATAAAAAGTAAAATAATAAACATAAAAAGTATAATGGAACAAAATGTCGCAATAGACATGTAACGTGCGACAGTGATAAAAAATTAAATGAAAAATAAACTTCTTAATATTTTTAAATAAAATAAAAAACATTATTGAGATACATCAGTACATTATATTTATAATAAGTCGCGTTAAAATATTCCTTCAAGTTTCGCTGATTTCAGTGTTTGATTTGTTTGGTTTGAAAGCGACTTCTGTTTCTGTCGCGTTGCGAATGTCTTGGTTTTTTGTAATTAACTTGAAAACGAAAAATTGGCGAAAGTTAACCTTAGCACCAACTATAGTGCTAATCAAGAGCTATGGGTTTCGCCACTTATCAAAATAAAGTCATGTCTTAACATATGTTTTTCACTTTGAATGCGTACGAATGTCGCAATTCGACATTGGAGAAATGTCCATATATATAATATTTTTGAAAGACGTTCATAGGTATTAGATAAAAGAAAAGCCAAACATTTAGCTTCCTAGCCGAAAAATTTAAACGTTTTCTTAAATATAAAAGTTACCGATAATATCATTTTGATTTTTTAATTAAACCTACTTTCTGTTTTGGCAAGAAAGAAGAATTACATCTGTGAACGATATTTAAGATTCGGCACAGCCGAATATAGCACTTTTACTTGTTTTTGATTGGTTTCAAGGTATTTGCTTTTTATACCCTCCAAAAAAGAATTTGGAGGGTATATTCACTTTGTCATTGCGTTTGTAACGCATCGAAATATACATCTCAGACCCCATAAAGTATATATATTCCTGATCAGTGATGAAATCTAAGACGAACTGAGAATGTCCGTCCGTCCGTCTGTGGAAATCACGATTCAGTCCAAACGAAAAGAGCTAGACTCTTGAAATTTGGAATAAATATATTTTAAAACTTAGAGCAGGTTAAGTTCGAAGATGGGCTAAATCGGGCAAGAGAGAAAAAAGTTCCCCTAAGAAGAACTAAACCAACCCAGAAAAAACAACATAATTTTTAAAGTTTTTTGGTTATTTTGTTAAGCAAATGATATATTTTTATGTCAAATACGGTCCAACGCCTTAAACCTGGAGCCATTAAATAAAATAAAAATATTTTTTGACCCCGCCCACTTCAGTGGGCGTTATTATAGGCAAAAATAGCATAAAAATTTTACAAATTGTTTTACTTAAGACTACATTCCTTAAAAATAACACTTTTAAACTTTAATGACGAAGCTGAGATGAAACCTGGTACTACTCTGCCCTACCCCCTCCTTCCCCTTCGCCCCCTAAATAACCCTACCAAAAAAAATTTTTTTTTTAAATTTTGTATATAATCATCCCAAGCATTTATCTTTAGAGTTTTATGACTGCCGATTTCTGCCCTACCCCTCCCCCCTTCCTTTGCCCCCTAAATGACCCTAACAAAAAAAAATAATTTTTTTTAATTTTGTATATAATCATCCCAAACATTTATCTTTAGAGTTTTATGACTGCCGATTTCTGCCCTACCCCTCCCCCCTTCCTTTGCCCCCTAAATGACCCTAACAAAAAAAAATAATTTTTTTTAATTTTGTATTTAATCATCCCAAACATTTATCTTTAGAGTTTTATGACTGCCGATTTCTGCCCTACCCCTCCCCCCCCCCTCTTCCGTTGCCCCCTAAATGACCCTACCAAAAAAAAATTTTTTTTTTAAATTTTGTATATAATCATCCCAAGCATTTATCTTTAGAGTTTTATGACTGCCGATTTCTGCCCTACCCCCCCCCCCCCCTCCCCTCTTCCTTTGCCCCCTAAATGACCCTGCCAAAAAAAATTTTTATTTTTATTTTGTATATAATCATCCCAAGCAGTTATTGTTAGAGTTTTATGTCTACCTGTTTCTGCCCTACCCCCTCTCCCCCTTTGCCCTCTAAATGACCCTATAAAAAAAAAGAAATTTTAATTTTGTATATAATTATCCCAAGCATTTATTTTTAGAGTTTTATGACAAAGGTGAAATGTTTCCCCCACAGCCCTTGCCAGAGCGACCCCGCCAAAATACAGTTTTTATGCCCTCCAAAGATGAATTGGGATGAAGTCTAAGACGGTCTAGCAATGCCCATACGTTCGTCTTTGGAAAACATGATATTGTATATTTTTGAACCCCGCCCCCTTTACTGTCTGTCACAATAGAGATTTAAAGTTGGGTACAGAAATGTCTTAAAGGAAGTCTGTCCCACCAAGTTAAACATTTCAAATTCACTTACTAAATATTTGGAGGGTATTTAAGATTCGACCCGGTCGAATATAACGTTTGTACTTGTTCTAGATGTGATTGAATATTCATTAGCTTACTTCTATCTTCATCGGAAATTATATGCGAGCATCTTTTTAAGAAATCGTACATATCTTTTAGTATCATCTTTACTAATGAGAATGATTGACTACATATGTAGAGAAAATGTTTGTGAATAAACCTTAATGGTGTTAGGTATGATATGTATATAGCATTATATATTATTGTAGTTCTCCTTAAACTAACTAACAACTATAAATGTTCAGTGTATATGTCTTTAATAGTTTTCTTATTTCATTTGTGAGGGGTATGTATTCAAACATTTTATTGTGTATAATTAAGCAATAAGCAGACGTATTAGGTGGAACATTTTTTAACGTTCTCAACTCAATTCGAATATCGATTGGACCAGTTTTAACTGATAATTTTTTAGTAATTTTAGCGGAACACAGAAATTGAAACAGCCATCTACAAGTGTAAGATCTTCGTTATTGAATCGTGACCATCCGGCATTGATTAGATTATCACTTTCAAATTTATTCAGCGAAACATAGTTTTTTAATTCTGTAGCGATACCTAAAAGACGCGTGCGGTCAATTTCAACTCCATTGATTTCATACCGAATCTCATCAAATAGGTGTCCTATACAATTGTTTAGCAGACGTATAGATGTAGAAGCTGTTGAATCATCTTTTGTTGCATGTCCTTCAATGTAAAGCAGACTTTCGCTTGGTAGAACATATAAATTTTGATTTTGAATTGCAATTCGAATTTCGTCATTGTTTTTATATGCCTGCAAATATGATGTACAGCTGTGATACTCCTTTTTGATGATTGAATTATCAAATTCGGGTTTTTGTAAAATATTAATAATATTATTCATATTTTCTCTCTTCTCTATCAATATGATAAATACATTTATATTGTTACAAAGTTTAGAAATAGATTCAAATATAAGGACAATGTGGCTATATGTACTTGGCAGCACTGCCAAATCATCTCTAGTTGTCAAAATGTTACAACCCTGGTCAACACAATGCAGATAATATTTGAATTAACGGAAATGGAACATTCCGGATACATCGTTGAGAATATACAAGATCATTCGAGGCTGTACGATAATAAGTGTAAATAACAACAACGAAAAACCAAGCAACATCAATGCTAAGAGATGATGATTTATTCTTAATGATCTTGTACGCAAGTATTCGTTGTTAATAAAAGCTAAACATGTACACAAATATACACAGCAATATACACAGCGACGTACACACATAGCACAAGCAGAAACAAAACTACGCAACTCACAGACCACTCATACATACAACCGCACATAGTTACCATAAACAAAACAAACAAGCCAGCATTGTCATATAGACACCGGAACACGTTCTCTGCGACTGTCGGGCAGCGGCGTCGTGCAGGAGGAGTTTCCTCGGAGGCAGTTTCATGACTCCAGGGGAGGTGTACGATATCTCACCGGGTAGAGTAATTGGCTTTATTCGCAGCCTCAATCTACATCACTGAACACTTAGGCTGCACAAAAGATCCTTTGGGTCGCGGTGCTTATGGCCTCATACAATAATAATAATAATAATAAAATTGTCATATATACAAACACACGTACATATATAGCTACATGTTAAGTAAAGCACAACCAACAACAAACATGACCAGATGCTTTACGAAGTTACCAGACGACGTCATTTTGCTATATAAAGTCGCTGCCAGTGATCAGCGGGCAGTACAAATACTCGTGTTAATAAAGTAGTAAATAAAGTGTTGCCGCATTATATTTCTAAAATTAATTGTCTGTGTTTTTAATTTGATGCAATTAAACGAATCCTTGAAGGATAAGTAAAAAGCGTTTTTACGAGAAGGTCTAAAAACGTAACAATTGGTGTCAGAAGTGGAATTGCAAAAATAATTAAAAAGGACATTGCAATTTAAGGAAAAAAAGGACATTAAAAAAAATTATTATGAAATATGATGAGCTAAAAGTTGAACAGCGGGAATTGCCAACAGCAGGTAACAAGGCTGAACTGCAGAAGAGGCTGAAAGATGAGTTTAAGAATCGCGGCATGGACATCGGGACATACGAGTTTGAGGACAAAGACGATGTAGAGGTATGTGTTCCTGCTACGGCCAGCAGCATGGACATAAATTCAATGTTCGCTGCTATGATGATCCAGATAAAACAGAACTCTCAGCAGATGCACGAAGCATCAAGGATCAGCACTGAAAAGCTTGTAGCCGAAATTACTGAAATAAAACATAACTCAGAAGTCAGCAGTGAAAAGCTTGTAGCCGAAATTTTTGAAATAAAACATAACTCAGAAATCAGCTGTGAAAAGCTTGTAGCCGAAATAACTGAAATAAAACATAACTCTCATCAGCTGCATGAAGCATCAAAGATCAGCACTGAAAAGCTGGTAGCCGAAATACAGGGAGTGGAAAGAAAACTGTTGGAGTCAAATAGAGCCACGAACGAAACTCTGGTAGAGGTTCCTGAGGCCATTAATAGGAGGGTGGATTCTATTGAGAATAAATTCTCAGAGCTGGCAGATAGAGTCCAACATCTAGAAAGCGGTTGCCTGGAACAGCTTGCAAAAGAATTCGAATAAAAATTGCATGCTCTAGAGGACAAAGTGCATAACCTTGAGTGTAGTGGTGGGCCAGTACGAGCAGTTGCGGAGGTTTCTGCGCGAATAAAAGCGCCATGCTTTGACGGCAGCGTACCATTGGGCATCTTTAGATTCCAGTTCGAGACGGTTGCTAGCAGAAATGGATGGGATGCTGAAGAAAAAGCCATAGAGTTGATTTTGTCCTTAAAGGGTACAGCCGCAGAGGTACTTGAGACCGTGCCAGTAAGCAGCAGAAACAACTATAATGAAATAATGGCAGCATTGCAGCGCAAGTATGGTGGTGAGCACAAGCGCGATTTATACAGAACGGAATTGCGATGTAGAGTTCAAAATCCTAACGAGTCTCTACAAGATTTCGCAATGGAAATCGATAGTTTAGTGCAGCTCACATATCCAGGCGAAAGTCACCCGTTTCTGGACCACTTTAAAACTGAGGCGTTCGTTAATGGCATTCGCGACTCTGATGTTAAACTGCCTGTGTGCGCTACGCAGAAATCCACTTTCGCTGAGACTGTTTCATTTGCGCTGGCTCAAGAGACTGCAAGGATGGTTTTCAAACCGCAGCTATGCAAGGTGCGGCATGTGGAGGTTTTGTCTGAGGAGGATAACAACCTAGTCGCTAGTGTTAAGGAGGCAATGCGACAACTGTTGGCGGAAAGTGCTACCAAATAAAAGCCTAAGTGCTTTAACTGCGGAAAAATCGGTCATTTTCAGCGCAGCTGCAAAGCACGAAGAAAAAGAGGTAGATCTGTTTCGCCACCACGAAACAGCAAACGAGTGAACTTAGAACCACAGCAGCAACATCATAAGAATCATCAAAATAAGTCTAACCATGGCGGTGGTGGTCAATCGTGCGATGCTGGTCGTAAGCGGCAGAACCATCCAAATTTAACGTGGAGACAATCAGCAACGCAACAGCGGTAATTATTGTTCCAGTCGTATGATGGAAAATTATAGCATGAATCATTACAACCAACGCAATTATCAGGGCGGTAACCCTAATCGGCGTAATTGGAATACAAGTCGTGGCAACAATATGAGCAATTATGGAATGGGACCACGTTCTAATTTGCGTAACAGAATGACCTATAGATCAGCTAATGGTCTCAGTGTGAGTCAGAAGCCTTCAGGTAATCCCATTAAGTTTTAACAAGATTTCGATTGTGAACAAGCAAGCGAAGAACTTCGCTCACGACTACCAAAACATAAGGTTTCATTCATTTACAATGAATAATAAAATGTAATAACTTAAAAATATGAATGTGATAACTTCTCATATTCAATTTTCGTTAGAATATTGGTTAAATAGTTGATATTCCTACCAGAGAACTTCACTTGTTGATTAAAAAACCGTTCAACAATAACAAAGGCACAAAAAACTTGTCTTTTATTTGCAAATGATCAAACTTGCCCGCACACTCTCTTTTGTTGTTGATTTTAAATCAACCGAACATATGCCTCTTTGCTGGTTCTGATGCCAAACACATCGGCTTACTCACAACAATAATCTTTTTTAAGCTAGGAATAAAAACATTAATCAAACTTGCTCAAGCTTTTATATGCGTTGTTCATTATAAGGCAATCGAACCACATGCAAGTTGAACACTTGCTTATTTTCATCATAGGTCGAATCAAACTTGTCAACTTGTGTACTTGTCTATTCCGCTCAACGCTCAAAAATTTGATCAACATTAAAGTACAAAAAGCAAGAAATCATTGTGTATGAATTTGTTCATTCCTATCAACAAAGGCACGCTTGTTTTTTTATTTTATTTTACAGTGGTTTATGATGTCCATTCGCGTTGTTTATGACAAAATAGGAAATTTTTTTAAGAAAATATTATTTTTATTTGCAGTTCGATATTGCAAATAATATTTATTATTATTTTTGT
This sequence comes from Linnaemya tessellans, assembly GCA_951800035.1. Classification (NCBI taxonomy): domain Eukaryota; kingdom Metazoa; phylum Arthropoda; class Insecta; order Diptera; family Tachinidae; genus Linnaemya; species Linnaemya tessellans. Next base: position 58,196,898 of record OX637533.1, read on the forward strand.
TTATTTTTATTTGTTCTCCTTTACAGTGGTGTTTTTTGTGTTATTTAATTTGTATTTGTTATTAAGCTAAAATTGAGAAGCACAAATTTTCTGCAGCATAAGTAGCCCTCCAGTACTTATTCGTTTTCCATAATTATTTCACTTAATATGGACCGTATTATATTTTTTCCCTTACGCCGAGGCGACAAGGTGTAAACTTTCTTGGAAATTTGACTTAAAAAATTTTTTTTCCCTGTTGTCATATTTGCATGTGTATTTCGGCGTATGTAATTCAACTAAATTTGTTCTCTTAATCGGACACATGTTTAACAATAAAAAACAAACAAAAGATCAAACTTGTGCACACATTCTCATTTGTTTCAATTTTGTAAAGAAAAAAGTCCCATAAACCACCGTGCATTTGCCCATGTGTATTCCCTTTAACTTTGTTTTTGTTGAACAAATTCAAATAAATACTAAACCTGTACCTCCACTCATGTATCAGTGTTGAATTGGTTATGTTGTTTGCATTGTTCGTATATCATATTGCTCAAGTCACACATACGGTCGGTTAAAACATGTTGTGTGAATTAATGAGAATAAGAGCGTTTGGACACGATGAATTTACTGCAAGCCCTTCTCTTGCCTGTGCGATCTTGCTCATAAAATGCTTTTGTTAATTTTACTCATAATCAGAATTTGATGTATACATCAGAATGAAATGATTTTTAATCATCATTGAATTTTTCTTTAATCTTTACAATGAACAAAAATTTGCGTGCTGAACAAAATCAAGAAAAATCGTGATTTTGAAGTACTCTGATTCCTACTAACTAGCACCACTTGCAAAAGTGGAAAAATTGAATAAAGAACGCTGATGAGATGGCGTAGCGGCCTCGAAATCAGTACTGATCCGTTCTGCTGGTTTGATGATTATTGAAAATATTCTTAATATTCCAATCTTAATATAAAAAATAATAAATAGAATTTGAACAAATTCATTTATTAATAAAATAATAAAAAATCATTTGCAGTCATGCAGATTCGAACTTAAGCCCAAAAAAATTAACAATTTACATTACAAAGTTCGACTAATAAAAATTCATACATAATTTAAAACATTGCGGGGGCACGCGCACTTGTTCATTGTAAATTGACCACTAAATTCAATTACTTGAACATAAATAACAAAGAAGCTTTAGCAATCAGCAGCCGATGGCTCTGGAAAAAGCGAAAGAGATACATGGAATATTGGGAATATTAATCGTCAGGGTTGGGGAATTTCGTAATAACCAAAAAGGTAATAACTTAAAAATATGAATGTGATAACTTCTCATATTCAATTTTCGTTAAAATATTGGTTAAATAGTTGATATTCCTACTAACTAGCACCACTTGCAAAAGTGGAAAAATTGAACAAAGAACGCTGATGAGATGGCGTAGCGGCCTCGAAATCAGTACTGATCCGTTCTGCTGGTTTGATGATTGTTGAAAATATTCTTAATATTCCAATCTTAATATAAAAAATAATAAATAGAATTTGAACAAATTCATTTATTAATAAAATAATAAAATATCATTTGCAGTCATGCAGATTCGAACTTAAGCCCAAAAAAATTAACAATTTACATTACAAAGTTCGACTAATAAAAATTCATACATAATTTAAAACATTGCGGGGGCACGCGCACTTGTTCATTGTAAATTGACCACTAAATTCAATTACTTGAACATAAATAACAAAGAAGCTTTAGCAATCAGCAGCCGATGGCTCTGGAAAAAGCGAAAGAGATACATGGAATATTGGGAATATTAATCGTCAGGGTTGGGGAATTTCGTACTAACCAAAAAGGTAATAACTTAAAAATATGAATGTGATAACTTCTCATATTCAATTTTCGTTAAAATATTGGTTAAATAGTTGATATTCCTACTAACTAGCACCACTTTCAAAAGTGGAAAAATTGAACAAAGAACGCTGATGAGATGGCGTAGCGGCCTCGAAATCAGTACTGATCCGTTCTGCTGGTTTGATGATTATTGAAAATATTCTTAATATTCCAATCTTAATATAAAAAATAATAAATAGAATTTGAACAAATTCATTTATTAATAAAATAATAAAAAATCATTTGTAGTCATGCAGATTTGAACTTAAGCCCGTTGATAAAATAAACAATTTACATAAGAAAGTTCGACTAATAAAAATTCATACATAATTTAAAACATTGCGGGGGCACGCTCACTTGTTCATTGTAAATTGACAACTAAATTCAATTACTTGAACATAAATAACAAAGTAGATTGAGTTATCAGCAGCCGATGGCTCTAGAAAAAGCAAAAGAGATACATGGAATATTGGGAATATTAATCGTCAGGGTTGGGGAATTTCGTACTAACCAAAAAATGTAATAACTTAAAAATATGAATGTGATAACTTCTCATATTCAATTTTCGTTAAAATATTGGTTGAATAGTTGATATTCCTACTAACTAGCACCACTTGCAAAAGTGGAAAAATTGAACAAAGAACGAAGATGAGATGGCGTAGCGGCCTCGAAATCAGTACTGATCCATTCTGCTGGTTTGATGATTATTGAAAATATTCTTAATATTCCAATCTTAATATAAAAAATAATAAATAGAATTTGAACAAATTCATTTATTAATAAAATAATAAAAAATCATTTGCAGTCATGCAGATTCGAACTTAAGCCCAAAAAAATTAACAATTTACATTACAAAGTTCGACTAATAAAAATTCATACATAATTTAAAACATTGCGGGGGCACGCGCACTTGTTCATTGTAAATTGACCACTAAATTCAATTACTTGAACATAAATAACAAAGAAGCTTTAGCAATCAGTAGCCGATGGCTCTGGAAAAAGCGAAAGAGATACATGGAATATTGGGAATATTAATCGTCAGGGTTGGGGAATTTCGTAATAACCAAAAAGGTAATAACTTAAAAATATGAATGTGATAACTTCTCATATTCAATTTTCGTTAAAATATTGGTTAAATAGTTGATATTCCTACTAACTAGCACCACTTGCAAAAGTGGAAAAATTGAACAAAGAACGCTGATGAGATGGCGTAGCGGCCTCGAAATCAGTACTGATCCGTTCTGCTGGTTTGATGATTGTTGAAAATATTCTTAATATTCCAATCTTAATATAAAAAATAATAAATAGAATTTGAACAAATTCATTTATTAATAAAATAATAAAATATCATTTGCAGTCATGCAGATTCGAACTTAAGCCCAAAAAAATTAACAATTTACATTACAAAGTTCGACTAATAAAAATTCATACATAATTTAAAACATTGCGGGGGCACGCGCACTTGTTCATTGTAAATTGACCACTAAATTCAATTACTTGAACATAAATAACAAAGAAGCTTTAGCAATCAGCAGCCGATGGCTCTGGAAAAAGCGAAAGAGATACATGGAATATTGGGAATATTAATCGTCAGGGTTGGGGAATTTCGTACTAACCAAAAAGGTAATAACTTAAAAATATGAATGTGATAACTTCTCATATTCAATTTTCGTTAAAATATTGGTTAAATAGTTGATATTCCTACTAACTAGCACCACTTTCAAAAGTGGAAAAATTGAACAAAGAACGCTGATGAGATGGCGTAGCGGCCTCGAAATCAGTACTGATCCGTTCTGCTGGTTTGATGATTATTGAAAATATTCTTAAAATTCCAATCTTAATATAAAAAATAATAAATAGAATTTGAACAAATTCATTTATTAATAAAATAATAAAAAATCATTTGCAGTCATGCAGATTTGAACTTAAGCCCGTTGATAAAATTAACAATTTACATAAGAAAGTTCGACTAATAAAAATTCATACATAATTTAAAACATTGCGGGGGCACGCTCACTTGTTCATTGTAAATTGACAACTAAATTCAATTACTTGAACATAAATAACAAAGAAGATTGAGTTATCAGCAGCCGATGGCTCTAGAAAAAGCAAAAGAGATACATGGAATATTGGGAATATTAATCGTCAGGGTTGGGGAATTTCGTACTAACCAAAAAATGTAATAACTTAAAAATATGAATGTGATAACTTCTCATATTCAATTTTCGTTAAAATATTGGTTGAATAGTTGATATTCCTACTAACTAGCACCACTTGCAAAAGTGGAAAAATTGAACAAAGAACGAAGATGAGATGGCGTAGCGGCCTCGAAATCAGTACTGATCCGTTCTGCTGGTTTGATGATTATTAAAAATATTCTTAATATTCCAATCTTAATATAAAAAATAATAAATAGAATTTGAACAAATTCATTTATTAATAAAATAATAAAAAATCATTTGCAGTCATGCAGATTCGAACTTAAGCCCAAACAAATTAACAATTTACATTACAAAGTTCGACTAATAAAAATTCATACATAATTTAAAACATTGCGGGGGCACGCGCACTTGTTCATTGTAAATTGACCACTAAATTCAATTACTTGAACATAAATAACAAAGAAGCTTTAGCAATCAGCAGCCGATGGCTCTGGAAAAAGCGAAAGAGATACATGGAATATTGGGAATATTAATCGTCAGGGTTGGGGAATTTCGTACTAACCAAAAAGGTAATAACTTAAAAATATGAATGTGATAACTTCTCATATTCAATTTTCGTTAAAATATTGGTTAAATAGTTGATATTCCTACTAACTAGCACCACTTGCAAAAGTGGAAAAAATTGAACAAAGAACGCTGATGAGATGGCGTAGCGGCCTCGAAATTAGTACTGATCCGTTCTGCTGATTTGATGATTATTGAAAAATATTCTTAATATTCCAAACTTAATATAAATTAATAAAAAAAAAAATTTGAACAAATTCATTTATTAATAAAATAATAAAAAAAAAGGTTTGCAGTCTTGCAGATTCGAACTTAAGCCCGTTGATAAAATTAACGAAATTACTGTAGGCTACGATAAGACTAAAAGATTCTTTGATAATATTTCCGGTAGAACTGCACGAGTTCGTACAAAGAATAAGAATATGATTGGCGCCAGGAACGGATATTGAATGATGAAACATTTGGTGTGTCATCTACAAGGCGCGGAGTTTATAGAGGACGCGGCAACTACTACAATAATCGTAATATAAGCAATTACAGTGGTGGCAGTTACAACAATCGTGGCTACTATGGCAATAATTATCGTAATCGCAGCAACAATCGGAGTAAGATGCATAACAGAATCAGGATGGTCACTGACAACATGAAGGCTAAACAATTTGTTCTACTTTATAAACCACAACGGAAGAAAGGATTGTCCCCAAAATTACAGACTCGCTGGGATGGCCCGTATGAAATGATTAAGAGAGTGAATGACGTCGTGTACCGGAAACAGAAATTCTATAACCCAAGGCCGAAAATGAAGATAGTACATCTCGAACGATTGGCGCGCTATGGAAGAGGTGATTATATGCCTATTCGGGTCGAACAGGCTTAAGTGGGCGGCAGTGTTACAAAGTTTAAAAATAGATTCAAATATAACGACAATGTGGCTATATGTACTTGGCAGCACTGCCAAATCATCTCTAGTTGTTAAAATGTTACAACCCTGGTCAACACAATGCAGATAATATTTGAATTAACGAAAATGGAATATTCCGGATACATCGTTGAGAATATACAAGATCATTCGAGGCTGTGCGATAATAAGTGTAAAGAACAACAACGAAAAACCAAGCAACATCAATGCTAAGAGATGATGATTTATTCTTAATGATATTGTACGCAAGTATTCGTTGTTAATAAAAGCTAAACATGTACACAAATATACACAGCAATATACACAGCAACATACACACATAGCACAAGCAGAAACAAAACTACGCAACTCACAGACCACTCATACATACAACCGCACATAGTTACCATAAACAAAACACACAAGCCAGCATTGTCATATATACAAACACACGTATATAGCTACATGTTAAATAAAGCACAACCAACAACAACCATGACCAGATGCTTCGCGAAGTTACCAGACGACGTCATTTTGCTATATAAAGTCGCTGCCAGTGATCAGCGGGAACAGAGTGATTTTAAATCTAGACGTGTTAAAATCGCTAAGTGTTTAGTAGTACAAATACTCGTGTGAATAAAGTAGTAAATAAAGTGTTGCTGCATTATATTTGTAAAATTAATTGTCTGTGTTTTTAATTTGATGCAATTAAACGAATCCTTGAAGGATAAGTAAAAAGCGTTTTTACGAGAAGGTCTAAAAACGTAACAATATCTTTAGATGAAAACCCAAATAGTTTAAAAACGTTTTATTATCCTCACGAAGAATATTGTTTGATTCCTGTTTTACTATCCTTTTAATATTTTTGTTTTTATCTTTTTTCACTTGATTTTTACAATATGGTGGTTTTCCTGTTTCGAATCCTCCTGATAAGAGTAGAATGAATGGTAAATGTTTTTGGACCCCAGTTTTATTATATAGAATCATTCTCTCATAAATAAACGTAATCGAATTGTTATTTTTTCGCTTCGAAAATTTATTAAGTTTCCGTCTTGATCAATTACTTTCAAGACAATACTATTTATTGTTCTTAAATTTACAGGTTAATATATTACATTAGTAGGAGCCTCAGTTATTTTATATCCCGGGCTAAGGTTAAGTGAAAACTGATGTGAAATATGTGCAGACATGTCGGTTATATAGCACCCACTTACAATATTACATTCAACAATTAGGGTGTTGATTTTTGTTATATCTATTGTTTTATCTGAGTAATGTTCTATACCAGGTTCCAAAACACTTTTACTAAATCTTAGTAAGGATCCAATTGATCTTGACTTGTTGAAGTAAATTGTATCTTTAGTGCTTTTAATAAAGGTTTGTAGAGTATTGAAATTTGCTCGCACATAAAGAGCTCCTTTTGAATTTATATCATTATATTTATTTGTTAGTACTTCAGCTATATCTGTTAGCTCATATGATCCAACGGGAACTTCTATTTCGTAATTACCAATGTGAAATAAATTGGTTTCAGCATCAACATTCGGAATTGAGTGATATGTGTCAAAGCTTATTAGACCACATACATAATTTTCCTTTAGTTCGATTGGAGGAAAATAGTTCGCAACAAGACATGAGGAGTCTCCGTTCAATGTTAAAGTAATTGACATTTTAACGTTTGATCTGCGATTAGTTTATTAAGAGAACTTACATCAATTTTTATGATGAATCATCGTCAACATTAATCCAAGAGTTATGTTCTGATGAAAATCCCAACCATTTAACATATGCTTATTCATTTGTATGTCCCCTGATAACTAAACTCCTTCCACATCATTTCTTTTAAAGTTCTGTTAAATCGTTCTACTATCGATGCCTTCAAAACACTATATGTTGAGTAATGATTAATATTTTTGGATTGCATTAATTGATGAAATTTATTATTGAAAAATTCTTTACCATCATCTGTTTGTACATTTTTTGGATTGCGATTGGTGCTAACGAATATGTTTTTCATAGCATTTGTCACGTTATTTGAAGTTTTATTTTTAATTGATACAGCCCATGCTTTTTTTGAAAAGGTGTCTATAACAGTGAGAAGATACCGATATCCATTATTATATCGGGCATAATTTGTCATTTCAACCAAATCCGCATGCCACAAATCATCAATACCTTTAATTATAACTCGTCTGATTTCAAAGTTTTTTCGCGCTCGTTTGTGGAGCTCATTAACTATTTCTCTCTTATCAGCGTTCATTTTATATGTGATTATATGTTTATATGATTGTTATTTTATATATATATATATATATATATATATATATATATATATATATATATATATATATCTTATATTAGTCTTTTTTCACTTTGCTACCATGCGAGTAATTTTAGGCCATTCAAGTTTACGTTTTTTCACATCATCTATATTTGCATTTCGATCAATTACTTTAATTATAAAATCTTCAATTTTGGCAAATCTTTCTTCAGTATTCTTTGAATACTCTTTATTTATAGTGTGCATTTGTCTCTTGACAGCATTTTCAAGAAGTTGAACATCTTTATCAATATCACATGCAGTTGATTCTTTTAAATATTTAATATCGCTTTTTATAATATTTAATTGAGAGTCATATTTATTCTTATGTTCATCAATTTCATTTAATTTTTTTTTTTAAGTCCATATTTTCATTACGAATCTGTTCCTTAAAAATTTTTATTGCAGCATATATCTGCTGCACACATTTTGCTATGTTAATGATTTGTAAATTGTCTTTGTATATTTTTAATTTTGAAGTATTTAGAATATTCTTAGTAGAACTTTCTCCGAACTTATTTATACGACTCATTTTTAATCTATTATATCAGCTTCTCTCAATTCTTCAATAATGGAAATTATTTCATTTCTATGATTATTATGTCCAGCACTTTGCGATGAAAGAAATAAATATAATCTGTCAACTAATTCATTTGGATCATCCCAATATATATAACTAGAATTATGATTATCAACAGATTTTCTCGTTAAAACATTTGATTTCGTATTAAATAAATATTTTATTATATGAACATATTTGAATGCACGAGATCCTTTAATTTGACTATTTAGTTGATATTGACGCTTATGAGCATTTGTACTCTTTAAAATTAATTTATATTGTTTCAAATCATTTTTATTGTAATTTAAAGGTTTTGAGTGAAAAACTAATCCAAATAAGCCAGGAGTTATTTTCCTATTTGAATAGAATTATCCAAATTAAAATTTAGTTTATTATTTGCATATTGCCAGTTGCCATTTTCATTTATATTGAAACCATAAGTCATATCAATTCTTTTATTACTCAGGAGGATTTCAATATGTTTTACTAGAGGGTTCTTATTATTATCATTTTTGGTCACAGATAGGTTGCTCTTATCATTATCGTCAATATCAGTTGTTATGTTTGATTTCTTAATTTTTTTAGTAGAAATGTTATGTATATCTTCATAACCCTCAGCATCATCATAATTATCAGTGCTTTCTTCGTTTGGTAGTGATGGAAGTTGTAAATCCATTAAGTCACCATATGACTTATAGCCATCCTTTATTTTAATTATGTTATTTAAATGTTGCCATGTATCGTCTATTAAATTATCTTCTTGGTAATCATACATTTTTTCGACTATCCTATTTAAAGGCTTTGTTATAAGTTTAAATGTATCATCTAGTAAATTAAGTCTATCCACTTCGTTTAATTTTATGCATTTTAATATTTCTTTTAATATTGCTCTTGTCTTAACAATATCTTTTAATAAATTGTTCTTAGTCATATTGATCTGATTGATATCTGCTAAAAAACTGCTATCTTTATGCTTTTGATCAGCTTTATATCATATTTTTATTACGCTTTGATTGGTTATAAACTACTTCAAATCTGCTTTTTATTGGGTATTATCTGGGTATGAACTGTTCTGTATCTTCTTTTTTAGCAGGTTAGATCTACATTTTCTGAACGTTGATCAGCTTTATATCTAGCTTTTTTTTTTTTTTTTTTTTTTATCTTGGACCAGCACTCAGGGGATGGACCCCTATATATACAATGCATTGCGCCGGAACTGAAAACGAGGGGATAGTATTGAGGGGACAGATTAGGAAAGATGAGAAGATAGACAATTGTTTTTGTAGCTATTTCAACCTTTTACTTCGCCGGCTAATTTTTGCTACAGGGCCGACGAAGGCGGGTGCTGTTACTCTGCTTTTAGTACATGATAGTGTCAGTCGCTGCCAATTATGTTCAGTGACCAGTGACTAACACAACCACGCACTAATGCTGATCAGAAGAATTCAACACAATATTTCATGACTCAGCGAGGGCTCGAACTCACAACCCTCCGCTTCATAGTCTCGTGTTCTACTACTTCAGCCAACAGCACCCAACAGCTTTGTACTATTCATACTTCCAGTTGTATGAATTTATCAAAAACTTTTCTATATCGTCCTTTATTCATACAGTCATCTTTACTTATTACAAGAAATTCATATTTATCCATCCAACACTAACTACATATATCCACAAATGTTTTAAATGACATATCTCCAAGAACATGATCGTTATATATGTGTCGCTTTGGAATTTTTGTGTACGTTTGACATAGATAAAAACAGTCAATATTCTTATGCCTACCCATACAAAAGTAATCTCTTATATTATCTTGTTTACTACAAATTGCATCATCAAATATTATACTGGAATTTGGTTTAGCTTGTGCTGGTCTTAAGACTTTATCATTTTCTGAATATGTAAACAGATATAGTCCTTGTATTGGATCGATCAGTTTTTTCAGATAACAATATTTGGGTTGATATAAAGATTTGCTGTATATATACAGGTTCCTAAATCAGAGACCATTCGGGCTTTCTGTTAGACCAAGTATGACGTTAGTTTTACCGCAGTTAGAAGGTCCTACAATTAGTGCTCGTATTGAGTTCGGCAATAGTATACTACGTACAATTTTGGCTTTATTCTTCTTCTCTTGAGCGTCGTCTGCATTTCTTATTACAATTTGTTTAGCCTGCTTCACTAATCGCATATTGATAACAATTTTAACAATCAGTATAAAACTGGAGACGGTTTTCTCAACAACTTAATAGATAAATTACCTGTTGAACTACACTTACCTGGTTATCAGTTTTGCGGACCTGGAACGAAACTTAATAAACGATTAGCGAGAGGGGATAAAGGAATACATTTATTGGATGAGGCTTGCAAAGAGCATGATATTGGATATTCCCAAACAAACGATATCAATAAAAGATATCAGGCGGATCAAATATTAGCTGCGAAAGCTTGGAATCGTTTAAAATCTGAAGATAGCAATATAAAAGAGCGTACTAACGCCTGGTTTGTAACAAGCGCGATGAAAGCAAAAGTTAAATTAGGATTAGGTATGAAGAATACCAAAGCCCACAAGTTAAACAAAAATAAAAAGAGATCAAAGAAGAATAAAACTCCAGATAGTAAGTTATTTTCTAATGCTGTTCGATCAACTTTAAAAGTTTTAAAAAAGGAAAATCGAGAGAACTTAAATACTGCTATTGAAATTGCAAAAAAAGTTGTTCATTCAAAGATCAAGGGGAGGAAGAGGAGTAATATTAATATTCCAAGAGCAATACCGATGCCAAAAGTAGGCGGATTTCTACCATTAGTTCCAATTGTGACAGCTTTGTCAGCACTTGGAGGTTTGGCTACTGGAGGATCGGCAATTGTGAAACCTGTGAATGATATAAAATATGGAAAGGAGCAGCTAGCGGAGGCTACCCGACATAATAAAAATATGCGATCAATTGCTATGGGGAAAGGTTTATATCTTAAACCATATAGATCTGGATATGGATTATACTACAAGTACCTCCCAAAAAACTTTTAGAGAAACTACCCAATCGAGCACTAACTAATTTAGATTTCATGAAATATGGAAAACATCTAAGTAAATTTAGAGAAGTTCTTATGCGTGACTGTTTGCCTAAAAACCATTACTACAAGAATGTGGTATTGTTAATTTAGATGATTTTTGTGGCCGTGGAACTCATTGGGTAGCTTATTCTAAAAATCGTAACTACAAACAATATTTTTTGATTCTGAATTTTTGCAAACTTGCAACCTCCAATTGAAATAGTTAATTATTTAAAGAGACCTATTGAATATAACTATGAGCGCAAACAAAATTTCAATACTTTTAATTGTGGTCACTTATGTCTAAAATTTTATTAATATAGTCGATTAAATTTATCATATATTTCTGTAATTGTAAAAAATATATAAAGCTTATTAAATTATTATATTATTTATACAATTTTGTCGTAAAAAGTAAAACAAATTAAAAATCCAATTGCATTAAACTATCATCGTCATCTCTATCATTCAGAAATTGTTCTTTATAATAATCCAATTGCATTAAATTATTATCGTCATCTCTATCATTCATAAATTGTTCTTTATAATGCCCCCAAGTCAGGGTATCTACATTATTCGAGCAAACATATCTTTTCTCATCTACATAACCTAACGATATTTTATTTATTAAAGAAGTATATATATTATGTAGCTTTGACTTAAATATATACACTTTCCCATAGTATATTTGCTTATTATACAAACAATTTTTATAATCGCTTAAACTTAGCTTAATACATATATTACTTTTTACACCTTTCGCCTTTTTTATTTCTTTTCCGTCCTCAGTACTAAAAGAATACATTTTAGATCTCAAACCAATAAATTATCTCATGATGACACCACTATTTTCATCCTTCATCATTCCTAAAACTTTTTTATTTCTTATTGGAATATTAAATTTGTTATTTATGTCGTAATCATATGTATCAAATCAATCGCCAATGTCATTGTGAATATCTCTATAAAAATCATCAGTACAGATTGTATAAATAAAGCAGTCTGTATCCATATAATTAAGTTCTACTCTAGAGTCATATTTTGGAAGCATGTAATCATAATGAAAATTATACATTTTCCACTTTGATAGTTCTAAAACACAAAATCCTAGATATATTGGTTTATTATATAAAGAATGCGTTTTATTTAATTCGACAGCAATCATATTTTCATCGAAAATGCTTAGAGAATCAAATTCAGGTTTCGCAATTAGTGCCCGAGCTCCTAGTCGTTTGCCAACATTTTCCCAAGAGTTCGCAATTTTTATATTTTTTCTTTTATCAACATTCTCCCTAGTTTTCCCATATATAGCGTTATTTAATAACTTAAAAAAATTCTTCTCAAAATTATTTTTTGCTTTCGTTCTATAAAAAAGTATTGAGGGATATATAACTTTTTAACCAATCGAACTGCTTAAATTGTAATATTCTATGTATTTTGTCTAACTTCAAACCATGTGCTAGACACTGTTGTAAATTTTTATAATTCAAATCGAGAATAACTTTTGAATCTTTGCCCATTGGGGGTACTTTGTTTTCGCAACAAAATGGTAAGTAGTTGTGCTGATCATGAATTTCTGGCGGATATATTAAATCTACTTCTAGAATATATCCAGTAGCTAAATCATCAAGAATGGAATGTAAGGAGAAATTTTAAACGTTGTTAACCCATTCGAATCCACCTTCTGGTAAATATAGCGACATAGCCCATCCGTATAAATTATTTGCATCTAAGTACATTAAATATTTAGATGGAAGTTTGTCGTTAAAGTCTGTCATATATTTGTTGTTGGCCTTTGAATGTCTTTTAGAACATTGAACGATTCCTCCTCTTATTCCAGGTAATCATGTCAATATCCTTCAAAAGTTCTAATTTTATTTTTGGCATCTTCAGCATTGCATCCCATGAAAGACCAGGCGCTGTATAATAATGACAAGAATCTAACTTATAAATATTTTTGCATAGCAATCTGAAATTTTCAAATACGTCTGTTAAAAGCAAAACATCGGTTTTGAGATAAAGCATTGGATAGTCTTCTAATGTTTCACAGTTAAAGATATTCCATACTTCTTTTGCATGATTATAATCATTTGGCGAACATTCCGTCTCAGTTAATATATTGAAAAACTTATCCCTGCTGGGCAAATTGCATTCTTTAAGCTTGTCAAAAGAATTTAAATAATTATATGGAAAAACTCCTTTTCTCATTTACAAAGAGAACTGGTTTTCATCTTCGAAAATTGATTTTAATATAGTAAAATCGCTTCTGGATAGATTATTTGCTGATGAATCTAAACTTGATTGTATAAATCTATATGAGTCTAAAAATCTATTTTCGATATTGACATTATCTATACTGATGATTTTTGAAATGGATATGTACAACTCTTTATTTAGAGGGATGATGTTTATTGGACTATTATTAATATGATTAAGTTTCTTTATAAACAAATGAGAGTCATAAGAAGAAAGATTATGAAATATAACCGGGAAAAATTGTGGTATGTCTTTGAAACTTAAATTACATGACCTATGCGCTGGTCCTCTATATATCCCACTTATATGATAATGGTCTTTTACTTTAACTTCATCAACGATTTGAACAAATGTGATAAATATTTGAATTTATAAAACTTAATTCTTCGTCTGCAGTCAATGGATGCATTTCTTTGGTTTCTTTTAAAAATTTTGAATATTCTAAAATTTCTATAAATTTCTTGGGAGAATCTAACCCCTTAAAGTACTTAAACTTGTCTAAATTTTTATCAAAACTACATTTTAAATAGTATGAGAAAGCATAAGGCAGATGTTTGTTTATCAACGTTGTTGATGATTTATCTGGATTCGGAATGCATGTTTCAATACTTTGAAATATACACTCGGAATCAGCATAGATAACAAATGGCACATCCATCATATTCTCATGATTTCTAAATTCTAAAAGTAACTTATCTTGATTAGGGAGATACACAGCCCGTTTTCCGCATTCTGGTGAGTGTTTCTTCTGTTAAATGTTGTAAGCAATAGTCACACAAAAAATTCTTTCCTTTAAATTTGCTTGTTTGTCTTCTAATTAATCTATATAAAAACATTCAAAGATAGTAAGTTACTGTGACGATATAAATTTAATTTTATACTACCTGGACATATTTTTTATCCAAACATAATGGGAGAGAGTTTTATAGTTTACTTCCTTTTGAATAAAAAGTAGATTTATATGAAGATCTTTAACTTCCTTTGTTTTGTGATAAGGTCCAATGATAATGTTTTTTTCCTCATCATATCAGAAAAAATTTATGTTAATCCAATCATTTAGTTGTTCAAAGACTTCATTATCTTTTATTTGCATCGGGAAGCACAGACCAGTAAAGTTTAACATTCTCCCTCTTGTATATATTTCTGCTGAATGTATGTTGACCTGATACGATGACACGCGTTCGGCATGGTTATTTAAATTAAATATAGCAGAGACAACGGACCAATTAAAACAAAATTCATCACTGTTACAAACATTTATAATGCTTTTCTCGAGCTTAGCTTCTGAGGCAATGGAAGATATGAAGAACCCTTTAATGGTTGATATTTATTAATATTTGTTTCCCATTTTATGATTTGCACTAAAGTCCATCCACTGTCTCTTTCCTGGAATTCCTCAATTTTTTTCATTATTGTTTTTATTTTTAAAGGGAAAACTTCATTAAAATCTTGGTCATTAAAAATAGCTTGCATTTTTGTTTGGAAAGTCTTCACTTCTAATGGAGTGTCTGGTATGTATTCTATTAGTTTTGCATATAGTCCATGTAGCTCAATATTAATTTTCATGACATTATATTGATGAAGTCAAAAATTAATTTCAGGTTTTAAGTCTTTCCATGCTTTATTTAAAAATTCTACAGGAAAGAGACATCCTTCATCTCTATTTTCAATTACCAAAGTTTGAATCCTCGTCCTAAACGCACTTTGTATTCTTTTTACATTACCTTGAGGTAGATCTTTCAAATACTTTGAAGATCCCACATGAGTTTTTTCATGCTCAAATAAATGCTTCTTTTTGCTGAAACACTTTCCACATTCAATATACTTATACAATTGATTTTCCATTATTTAAAATAAATTTTGTATTATAAAATAACGTATATATGTATATAACACACGATTTTTAAAATATTTTTTTAAGAAAAATATATAATGTATATATAATCGTATATATTTATAAATTTTTTTTTTGTAATTTTGAAAACTCTTTTCTCTTGTGATAATTTTGCAGAACTAAAATTTTTAAACAAAAATTGCTGGTTTTATACTTTTTTTCCAGAGACATCACAACATACATATGAAAACTGAAACACGCATGTTTTTTCTACCTTTTTTTATAGTTTGCGATAAAAGGGTTCCTTTTTTCTTAAGAAAGAAACACCCACCTTTCCAACACACATTTACGACATCATAAATTGCATTTAAACCTTGAAGTAGAAAGTAGATTTACCTATCAAATATAAATGCGATCAACCATAAATGAAAACAGGCATATTCATGTCTTTGGAAACAGAGATACGCATGTCTTTTGAAAATAGACATACGCATGTCTTTCTTCCTTAATAGTTTGAACAAAAAACCACCCTCCTAGCAAACACACAATTTCATATTTATGACCTCATAAACTACATTTAAACATTGAAGTAAAAAGATTTCAGTGTCCTTGGGATTTTCCATATCCCTTTTTTAATTATCCTTTTTCTAAAAAAAGCATGAATAAGCATGTTTTTCTTTATTAAGAGTTTATCTTAATATAGCAAATAATGAGTCATATTTAAAACAAATAAAATGCAAGCACACTCGTCTCTAAAATAAATATAATTAAGGTAAATGTTCCTTTACTACATTCACTTATTGCAAGATATACAATATATATTTACAAAATGTTGTGAAATTAAAAAAATTAGCTATAGTTTAGATCGAAAATTGCCGAACCATTTGGTGATTGTCGTCCTTTGTAAACAATTGACCACATTTTGTCATTAATTTTAGCTAAGTAATGGTCCTCTCTGTTTAAGTACTTAACCATACTTTGGGGTAAATAAAACCATTTATTGTTGTCTAAATACGCTATGACTTTTGATCCATATTGTGTAACCTTCCACTCAAAATTTAAAATTTTGTGTGGTTCATTTAAAGGAATATCATCAATGTTTGGTGTACTCGGATTTTAATCCTTGGGCGATGTTATCTAAATAAATAAAAAAAATTTTAATATAATTTAAAGAGTTTTTTATAATATGTAACGTTCTTACCATTTTTGTTTGACGTAATTTCAAGTAACTTTGAAGAGTGATAACTAAAAATCTAGTTTTGCACTTTCTTTTATATACATTTTTTTGGTAAATTCTCAAACCCTAAATTTATCTTACATTACTCAAATGAGAATTTTATTTGCACTCATGTGTATAATTTTTTCCTATTGAAAACATTACCTTAGAGCAAGGATGGAAAACGTGACACAATTGTACTTTTTTTGTACCATTACATCTTTGTTGGTATCGTGATAACACCTCGAGTAATTTGGTACAATTTGTACCAAAGACTATAGGTTTACACCTAACTAGTTCTTAAAAACGTTTTCTGCTTGAAAAGTTTTCTAATATCTCTGATAATCAGTTAATAAATATAACATATTGACCCAAAAAATTACCTTGGCGTAGTATCCCTACATTACTACTACAGCACATGGGAGTAGTATCCCTATAAAATTACCTTGGAGTAGTATCCCTACATTACTTCTACAACAGCACATTGGAGTAGTATCCCTATAAAATTACCTTGGCGTAGTATCCCTACATTACTACTACTTATATATATATATATATATATATATATATATATATATATATATATATATATATATATATATATATATATTGTTACGTTTTTAGACCTTTTCGTAAAAACGCTGTTTACTTATCCTTCAAGGATTCGTTTAATTGCATCAAATTAAAAACACAGACAATTAATATTAGAAATATAATGCGGCAACACTTTATTTACTACTTAATTAACACGAGTATTTGTACTACTAAACACTTAGCGATGTTAACACGTCTAGATTAAAATCACACTGATCCCGCTGATCACTGGCAGCGACTTTATATAGCAAAATGACGTCGTCTGGTAACTTCGCGAAGCATCTGGTCATGGTTGTTGTTGGTTGTGCTTTACTTAACATGTAGCTATATACGTGTGTTTGTATATATGACAATGCTGGCTTGTGTGTTTTGTTTATGGTAACTATGTGCGGTTGTATGTATGAGTGGTCTGTGAGTTGCGTAGTTTTGTTTCTGCTTGTGCTATGTGTGTATGTTGCTGTGTATATTGCTGTGTATATTTGTGTACATGTTTAGCTTTTATTAACAACGAATACTTGCGTACAATATCATTAAGAATAAATCATCATCTCTTAGCATTGATGTTGCTTGGTTTTTCGTTGTTGTTCTTTACACTTATTATCGCACAGCCTCAAATGATCTTGTATATTCTCAACGATGTATCCGGAATATTCCATTTTCGTTAATTCAAATATTATCTGCATTGTGTTGACCAGGGTTGTAACATTTTGACAACTAGAGATGATTTGGCAGTGCTGCCAAGTACATATAGCCACATTGTCGTTATATTTAAATATACTTTTGAACTTTGTAACACTGCCGCCCACTTGAGCCTGTTCGACCCGAATAGGCATACAATCACCTCTTCCATAGCGCGCACATCGTTCGAGGTGTTCTATTTTCGTTTTCGACCTCGGACTATAGCATTTCTGTTTCCGGTACACGACGTCATTCACTCTCTTAATCACTTTATACGGGCAATCCCAGTGAGTCTGTAATTTCGGGGACAATCCTTTTTTCCGTTGTGGGTTATAAAGTAGAACCAATTGACCTTCCATAAATCCCTCCGAATTTGCTGCGCGGTCATATCTAGCCATCATCTTGTCACTGACCATCTTGATTCTATTACTTACGAAATCATGCAGTTCGTTTAAGTTCTCCTGCTCTTGGGACGAAGTGGCTCCTTCTTCTACAGCTGGCTTAACACCAAATTCCAAGTCACCAGGCAGTTTTAATTCCGTCCCGAAGATAATTTTAGATGGCGTTCTCGATGTGGAGTCGTGTACAGCTGACCTATATGCCATCAAAAATTTGGGAATGTGCTCGTCCCAATCACTCTGATGGTTGCTTACCACTTTTCGCAGGTACTCTTCTAAGGTGCGATTGAACCTCTCTACCATGTCATCAGACTGTGGATGCAACGGCGTTGTTCTGGTTTTCTTTATCCCATATAATTCGCACATTTCCCTGAATATGGTAGACTCGAAATTCCTTCCTTGTTCGGAATGTAATTCTATTGGGACACCATAGCGACATACCCAGTTGTTGACGAATGCATTTACAACTGTCTTTGCTTCTTGGTTAGGTATAGCATATACCTCTGGCCATTTACTGAAATAGTCCATTACCACAAGAACATAACGATTTCCGGCTTCAGTGACGGGAAAAGGACCTGCTACATCCATTGCGATCCGCTCGAATGGTGCTCCTGAGTTGTATTGCTGTAGCTGTCCCCGGCTACTTTTTACTGGGCCTTTGGCTGCTTTGCACTGTGGGCAGTTTGCTATCCAGTTGGCTACGGCTTGTTGACATCCAACCCAATAAAAACGCTGCTTTAGTTTCTCAAGTGTTTTTGTTACTCCAAGATGACCGCCACTAGGTCCATTGTGAAATTCTTGCAAAACTTTACTTATCTTGGAGCATGGCACAACTATTAAATTTGAAGTTCTTTTGCCATCTACACTTTCCCATGCGCGGTATAGGCACCCTTTTATTACCTTGAGGCTGTTCCACTGAGCCCAATAAGATTTGGCGAGTGGGCTCTCAGCCGAAATTTCATTCCGGGACGGTTTTTTGTCCTCCTCTTTGGCTGCAATAATATTCCCCAGTATACTGTCTTTCCTCTGTGCCGCTGACCAGTCTTCATCAGAGTCGATGTGCATTAGCCGAACATCAACAACGCCTTCGTTTTGTTCGGTTTCAACGCAATGTTTACACTCTAAACACCCGGGTCTTCTTGACAGAGCATCCGCATTGTTATGTTTTGTGCCCTTTCTATGCTCAATACTGAAGTCGTAGCTCTGCAGGCGCTCAATCCACCTTGCCAGTTGCCCTTCAGGGTTTTTAAACTGCAATAAGCATTTCAGTGCGGAATGGTCAGTCCTTAATGTAAAGTGTTGACCATGCAGGTACTTATGGTAATGTTTAATGCATTCCAACACTGCCAGAAGCTCACGTCGTGTCACACAGTAGTTCCTCTAAGGTTTTGAGAGTACACGGCTATAGTATCCGATGACTTTCTCAGTGCCATTAACTACTTGGGATTGCACGCCCCCTATGCCATAGCCGCTCGCATCAGTATCCATCACAATTTTTTCTCCAAGTATGGGATACGCTAGTACTGGTGACGTACACAATAATCCTTTAAGTTTCTGGAATGCCTTTTCCTGTGGCTCACCCCAATGGTATGGTCTCGACTTCTTTGTCAGCTCATGCAGGCTTGCAGCTACACTGGCAAAATTTGGCACAAAGCGTCTGTAGTATGTACAAAGGCCCAAAAAGCTACGCAATTCATAAAGATTTTTAGGTTGATGCCAGTCCCTTACTGCTTGGATTTTATCTTCATCTGTTGAGACTCCGTCTGCTGTAACACGATGCCCCAAATACTTCACTTCTTTCTGGAACAATGTACATTTCTTCAGGCTGAGTTTCAATCCAGCTGATGATATCCGTTGAAAAACTTCTGCCATGTTTTTGAGGTGTTCATCAAAAGTTTTCTCCATCACGATTATGTCATACGGGTATACCAAGCATGTCTTCCAGTGGAGTCCTTTCAGTACCTTGTCCATTAGGTGTTCAAATGTGGCCGGAGCATTGCAGAGACCACCATCACGTGGATAACAATCTTGGCGCGATGTGGTGGCTCAGTGCTGGCTGTGGCAAGTGTCTCTGATTCAGACAGAACCTGGAGTAAGATGACCTTTTTAAGGTTTCTGCCTGTTTTTGGTGGCAAGTGCTCTAAAGGCTTGCATGGCAAATAGTTATCCCCCCTAAGCCGAGGTGTTATGCGACCCGTGCCTGTCGGCTGGTTTGCAGTCAGGGGTAACCGACTGTATTCTTACGGAGCCTTGCTGATACCTGGGCGCCTCAGCAAGTAATTAAGCCCTTACCTTGTCACTGGGGGCTATGACATGGTGGACATTTTCTCCCCTACACTCGTGGGAACAATAAGCGAAAGAACAGAAAAAACATCAAACTCGGACAGTACGACAAGGGATGACGGGCAACAGACACAAATGGGGAGTGTTTTTCAGGGACCTATACAAGGGGGGGCGGACAAGGCTAAGGGCCAAGGGGGGGCAGACATAGTAGGGGACAGGTTTCTGAAAAGACAAGACAGGACAGTTAGTGACGATGACTTAGACATATTTCCAGGACTGGACGGACTTAACATCTACGAGACGGACGAGGATGACATCACCATGGTCTCCTCTGATACCAAGGACAGACAATCGGTGGGGGCGGACAGGAAGGTATCAGAGGCACAGGTGATGGAAGGAGCGGAGAAAAGACTGGACGAACGCAAAAAGCTGGCAGGCTACAAGCGCTCTCTCCGGTTTTTAAGGTCGTTGGAATCTCGAGATCCAACTTCCTTGACTCCCCGGGAGAAGGCTTTGCGGCGCAAGCATGCCTACCATGTTCGGAAGTATGAGGAGTTTCGGAATACTTCTGTCATGGAGGCAAGGCCAGAGACGGGGACGAACGTGGCCAGAAACCAGGGTAGGAAAGCGATCTCGGCATCAGCCGGGCCCTCAACTAAACCTGGACCGAGCACGATCACCGACTCGGAGAAATTGGACGATGGCCCTTCTACATCGAAAGGGGTGTCGTCCAAGTCAAAGAGAGGTGATGACCTACGCGGTAAAGCGAAAACCGCCGGCAAGGAGTCCTCAAGGCAAGCTCCATTCTCCTCTAAACGAGGTCACGGGGCTGGCAAAGGGGACCCTGCAGGGGGTTCTAGTGGCAAACGGTAAAGGTCGAGTGAGACGCAGATGCCTGAGGGCAAGCGGTTGAAACCATCAACTAGCTTGACATCAGCACCTGAGCTACAGGTAGCCATTATTGATCGCAGTCAGCCGGGGGGCAAAATGACAAATGATCAATGGCTGCTTCTGGAAGAACGAATTCTGCGCAGACTAGTGGACGCGCTCGCCACTTGTGACGATGACTCGTTCACTGCGTTTGATGGGGCAAAGTGGTCCAGAGGCGTCAAAATTATTGGTTGCGGTAATGAGAAGGCTCTCGGTTTTCTCAAAAACAGCATCCAAGAAGCTGGCGAGCTTTGGCCAGGAGCCAAAATTGAAATCATGCCCTTGGACCAAGTTCCTTTTCAGGTGACGGTGCGCGTGTGGATTCCTCCTCCTATTCTGGAGGATGAGGCCACACTTACACTCATTAAGCGCCAGAATAAGGACCTTGGTACTGAGAACTGGACGATTGAACGTGGACGTGCCAGGGACAAGGGGGATGGCAAAGATCTCTGGATCAAAATTGATTCAGAATCCCTCCATCTCCTGCGCCCCAAAAAAGGCGTTATAAAATATGGGCTAAATCAGCTTAGGCTGATTTTGCCTACAAAGAAGGACGCACAAAATGGCGACTCCGAGCGGCATAAAGGTGGTGCAGATTAACTTGCATCACTCCGAGGCAGCATCGGACGAGCTGTTACGCTTTATGGAGAGGGAGTGCTTATCCGTGGCCTTGATCCAAGAGCCTTGGTTAGTTGGAAATAAGGTTCGGGGCCTTCGGTCACGTTTGTTTACTCTACTCTCTTCTACCACGAAAGGTAAGATTAGAAGCTGTATTCTGATTAGGAAAAACATCAATATTTTTCTTTTATCCCATTACAGCTCTGGCGATCTAACGGTAGCTGCGCTTGAACGCAAGGATCTCCCTATGGTGATCCTGGCATCGGCGTATCTACCGTATGAGGTGGATGACCCTCCTCCGAGTGCGGTGCGCACACTCATTGACTGGTGCGGGACACGTGGACATGACCTTGTACTGGGCGGTGATGTAAATGCGCAGCACACACTCTGGGGTAGCACGGATATAAATAAACGAGGTGAGGATTTATTACAATTTCTCTTGTCAACCAATCTTAGGATTTGCAACAAGGGCAATAGGCCAACGTTTTTCAATAGGATCAGGCAACAGGTCATTGATTTAACTTGGGTTAGTGATAGGGACTCTATTAGAATATCTGACTGGAGGGTGAGCCTTGAGTGCTCATTCTCTGATCATAACAGAATCACTTTTACGATCGATCTTATTCCGAGTAGGGGCAAGCCTTACAGGGACCCTAGGCAAACGGATTGGGGAAGTTTCAGAAAGCTCGTGGATGCCCTACCACCTCCAGTAGCGGAGCAGGTGGGCAGCATCCAGGAGCTGGAGTACTCTTCAGCCCTTTTGTCAAGGACACTGAGGGACGCCTATCACGCATCTTGTCGGGAGCGGCAACCGTCAACGAAAGTCCATCAGAAGTGGTGGAATCCGAGACTCAAGCAGCTCAGGACAGACTGCCGGAGACTTTTTAATAAGGCGAAGCGCGACAGAAATCCCATAGACTGGGACAACTATCGCAGGAGTTTCAACGCCTTCAAGAGCGAAACCAGGAAGGCAAAGAGGGAATCGTGGAAGCGTTTCTGTGGTGACTTGGAGAGCACATCTGAGGCTTCCCGCCTAAGAAAACTACTCTCTAAGGAGCCTGGCACGCCGGGATCCCTTATGAGGCCTGACGGGACTTTTACTGAAAGCAGCGAGGATACCCTGGAGCTACTAATGGAAACTCACTTTCCGGATTGCGAGGACGGGGCGGACGTACGTGGTACTGTCGTCCCCGTGCAAACAGCTATCCTAGGGAGTGATTTGGTGGACTCCATTGTGCAGTCAGCCAGGGTAAGATGGGCAGTGACATCTTTTAAGCCCTTTAAGTCAGCGGGGCCAGATGGTATTTTCCCAGCGCTGATGCAGCATGCCATGGAGGCGATTTTACCATGGCTGCTAACCATTTTTAGGGGAAGTCTCCTTTACGGGTACATTCCTATGGAGTGGAGGGAGGTTACTGTAGTATTTATTCCAAAAGCGGGGAGGATAAACCACGGTACCGCTAAAGATTACAGACCAATCAGTCTGTCATCTTTTCTATAGAAAACACTGGAGAGACTGGTTGATTTGTATGTCAGGGAACTTCTCTCGCCAGAGAATTTCTGCGGTGCACAGCATGCCTACCAGAAGGGTAGGTCGGTGGAGACGGCGCTGCATGATGTTGTCGGCACTATAGAAGATTCCCTTGACAAGAAGGAGTTTGTTATGGCATCCTTCCTAGACATAGAAGGCGCTTTTAACAATCTGAACATATCCTCGATAACTGGGGCGCTCAGAGAGATCGGAGCGGACCAGTTAATTACGGACTGGGCAGGGAACATGCTTAGGAGCAGATCCATAGTATCCAGTTTGGGCATGAGTACGAGGAGGAAGGCTGTAACAAGGGGCACTCCGCAGGGGGGAGTTCTGTCTCCGCTCCTATGGAACCTTGTCCTGAGCAGCATCCTTTTCAGGTTGAACGCAGGTGGCACCAAGGTAGTTGCTTATGCTGATGACGTTGTGCTCCTTATAAGGGGTAAATATCTGCCTACGATAAGTGAACTCATGGAATCGGCGCTGAACGAGCTACTGGACTGGGCCAAGGGGAACGGTCTAGGCATAAACCCTTCGAAGACTGTACTGGTACTTTTTACCAAGAGATATAAGATCCCGGCTTTTAGGCCACCATGCCTTGGTGGCATGAGCTTGGGACTCTCGAGGGAAGCGAAGTACCTCGGCATTATTCTAGACTCTAAACTATCGTGGAGACGAAATGTGGAGGATAGAACGAGGAGGGCTCTATGTGCGTTTTACGCATGCAAGAGAGTTTCGGGGAGGAGATGGGGGTTGAAACCGTACATCCTTCACTGGATGTATACGGCGGTGATCAGACCCATTCTTACTTATGGATCACTTGTTTGGTGGAGGGCTGTGGACAAGAGTACATATCTCTCTATACTGGGCTAGGTACAGAGGTTGGCATGTCTTGCTATGACTGGCGCGATGAGATCGACCCCTCAGGTCAGTCTGGAGACGATGCTTGACTTGGCTCCCCTTGGGGTTTACATCAAGTACATATCTGCCAGATCTGCCCTCAGGCTCATGGAGTCGGGCAGTTTCAGGCATGATCGTACGGGACATGGCATTATCCTACAAAAGGTAGGAGGGCAGGTCCTGGGGGGACGGACTGATTATATGACTCCGGTCATGTGCTTCGACAAATCCTTCTCAGTCGCATTCCCGGAGAGGAAGGACTGAATGGAAAACTCTGCGACTCGTAGTAATGCAACTTTGGTTTTTACGGACGGCTCGAAGATGGACACTGGCACTGGTTCGGGGGTATTTTCCGAGGGTCTCGGCCTTTCGGTATCGCTCAGGCTACCCGATACCTCGACAGTTTTCCAAGCAGAGATTTATGCCATTACCGAGGCAGCATTAAGGATTGATGGGCTCAATTTGGAGGCAAGAACTATTGACATCTGTGTAGATAGTCTGGCAGCAATTAGAGCCCTGGGTTCGGAGATTATAAAGTCGAGATGTGTACTGGCATGCATTCAATCTCTGGCCAGACTTAGGGGGCATGATGTCAATGTGGTTTGGGTTCCAGGGCATGAAGGCATTCAGGGGAATGAGATGGCGGACGAATGCGCGAGAGCGGGTTCGGCCTTGGATGAAGCAGTATCGCGTAGGGACATTGACATTCCCTCAGTTGATCTGCTGGGCAGATTTCAGAGGTGGGCAAGGAGGGAGGTGACAAACAGGTGGTCAAGTATTACTACCTGTAGGGTCTCCAAAACTCTATGGCCCTCGCTTAGCAGAGCTAGGACTAGGCAACTTCTGTTTTTTGGGAAACAGCCGTTGGCACTCCTGGTAGGGGTCTTGACGGGGCACTGTGCAATTGGGCACATGTCGGAGCGTTTGGGCTTTCCCCATGATAACCGCTGCAGGAGCTGCTTCGATGAGGAAGAGGAGGAGTCAGTACAGCATTTCCTTTGTGACTGTCCGGCCCTGCAGGAGCGTAGGCTTAGACATCTAGGCTCTCGTTTCCTGCGGGATCTTGACTGCCTCAGGGATGCACCGCTGGCTGCCCTGGCGGGCTTTGTGAGAAGTTCTGGATGGTTCTCAGGAACCACCACTTCGTCTTGAGAACAGTGTGTAGGGTATAGTCCTCTTGGGCATCACAATGGCCCTTTTGATGGCCTCCGAGTGTTTTTCTCGCTTACTGCGGGCAGCCCTTTTAACCTAACCTAACCTATTGCAGAGACCAAATGGCATATCTTTGAACTGCCATAATCCGTTACCGACGCTGAAGGCAGTTTTCTCCTTGTCTTTCTCTGCAATCTCCACTTGCCAATATCCGCTTCGCAGATCTAGCGTAGAGAACCATCTCGTACCAGCTAGCGTGTCCAAAGTGTCATCGATTCTGGGGAGCGGATAGCTGTCCTTCTTGGTTATGTCATTGAGCTTCCTGTAGTCTACGCAGAATCTAGTACTGCCATCTTTCTCTTTAACTAAGACTACTGGCGAACTCCAAGGACCAGAAGATGGCTCAATTGCGCCTTCACGCTCCATTTCTCTTACAAGCTCTTTGACTTCATCTCGCTTTGCTAGGGGTACACTTCTGGGTGGCTGTTTAATCGGCCTAGCGTCGCCTGTGTTAATTTCATGTTTAACCAATGCAGTTCTACCCTGGCTTTGGTTTCCCATGGCGAAGATACTGGCATGCCTTTTTAGCAACTTTATTTCTGTCTGTCGCTGACAGTCCTGCTACCCATTTTCCTACGTATTCCTCAAATTGTTCACGTTCTTTGGCGGACAAATTGGCTCTATCTTCCTCTCGCAGTTTATTATTGCCTCTGCTGGAGTACACTGGCCAATATCGCAATTTTCTTTGATAACTTTTTCATGGTCTGCCAAGTTAAGTACTCTTATAGGGACTATTACTCCTTTACTAGTTTTTACTAGAGGTTTTGCTGTTATAAGCTCTCTTTAGATCTGCTGGTTCTACAACCCACAACTGATTGTCCTCACAATCTCCCTTCATACGCGCCCATATAACTGTTTCAGACTGCGGCGGTAACGTCTGACTCTCAATAGCAAAACCTTTATTACTTGCGACTTGCTGTCATATCCAACATCAAGGGGTATTTCCACATTACGCCAAATCATCAGCTGTTGCCCCATGTGTAGATTAATGCCATGGTTAATCATAAAATCGGCTCCAATAATTACCTCATCGACAATATCGGCAACAATAAACACATGCCTCAGGTTGATGTTGGCTATAGTCACCTTCACTTCAATCTTACCATAGAAAGTAGCAGGCTCTCCAGTAGCTGTTCGTAGCCGTATATTGCTTAAACGATCGCATTTCCCTTTCAACATATCGGGTCTTATTACTGACTGCGACGCCCCTGTGTCTATGGTAAGTACGTGCTTTTCCCCGTTGATGTGTCCAGACGCAGTAAGGTTGCTATTTTTCTGCTGCATCACTGATATGGAGATTGTGGGGCCCTCGTTTGTGGGACCTAGCTCTTAGTGCTAGCTCGTTTTAGTTTAACGGGGACTCTTGTGCTGTTGTTTGGTTCACCCGTTTGCTGGTTCTTGGTGGCGAAACAGATCTACCTCTTTTTCTTGGTGCTTTGCAGCTGCGCTGAAATTGACCAATTTTTCCGCAGTTAAAGCACTTAGGCTTTTCTTTGGTAGCACCATCCGCCAACAGTTGTCGCATTGCCTCCATAAAACTAGCAACTAAGCTGTTATCTTCCTCGGGCAAAACCTCCACATTCCGCACCTTACATATCTGTGGCTTGAAAATCATCCTTGCAGTCTCTTCAGCCAGCGCAAATGAAACAGTCTCAGCGAAAGTGGATTTCTGCGTAGCGCACACAGCCAGTTTAACATCAGAGTCGCGAATGCCATTAACGAACGCCTCAGTTTTAAAGTGGTCCAGGAACGGGTGACTATCGCCTGGATATGTGAGCTGCACTAAACGCTCGATTTCCATTGCGAAATCTTGTAGAGACTCGTTAGGCTTTTGAACTCTACATCGCAATTCCGTTCTGTATAAATCGCGCTTGTGCTCACCACCATACTTGCGCTGCAATGCTGCCATTATTTCATTATAGTTGTTTCTGCTGCTTACTGGCACGGTCTCAAGTACCTCTGCGGCTGTACCCTTTAAGGACAAAATCAACTCTATGGCTTTTTCTTCAGCATCCTATCCATTTCTACTAGCAACCGTTTCGAACTGCAATCTAAAGATGCCCAATGGTACGCTGCCGTCAAAACATGGCGCTTTTATTCGCGCAGAAACCTCCGCAACTCCCCGTACTGGCCCGCCGCTACACTCAAGGTTATGCATTTCGTCCTCTAGGGTATGGAATTTTTCTTCGAACTCTTTTGCATGCTGTTCCAGGCCACCGCTTTCTAGATGCTGGACTCTATCTGCCAGCTCTGAGAATTTATTCTCAATAGAATCCACCCTCCTATTAATGGCACCAGAAACCTCTACCAGAGTCTCTTTCGTGGCTCTTTTTGACTCCAACAGTTTTGTTTCCACTCCCTGTATTTCGGCTACAAGCTTTTCAGTGCTGGTCCTTGATGCCTCTTGCATCTGCTTAGAGTTCTGTTTAATTTCAACTTGTGCATCATTGATTCCTTTTATCTGAATCATCATAGTAGCAGCAAACATTGAATTTATGTCCATGCTGCTGGTCGTGGCAGGAGGACATACCTCTACATCGTCTTTGTCCTCAAACTCGTATGTCCCGATGTCCATGCCGCGATTTTTAAACTCATATATCAGCCTCTTCTGTAGTTCAGCCTTGTTACCTGCTGTTGGCAATTCCCGCTTACTAAGCTCCTTTTTTAGCTGTTCAGCTTTTAGCTCACCAAATTTCATAATTATTTTTTTTTTCCTTAAATTGCAATGTCCTTTTAATTATTTTTGCAATCCCACTTCTGCCACCAATTGTTACGTTTTTAGACCTTTTCATAAAAACGCTTTTTACTTATCCTTCAAGGATTCGTTTAATTGCATCAAATTAAAAACACAGACAATTAATTTTAGAAATATAATGCGGCAACACTTTATTTACTACTTAATTAACACGAGTATTTGTACTACAAAACACTTAGCGATGTTAACACGTCTAGATTAAAATCACACTGATCCCGCTGATCACTGGCAGCGACTTTATATAGCAAAATGACGTCGTCTGGTAACTTCGCGAAGCATCTGGTCATGGTTGTTGTTGGTTGTGCTTTACTTAACATGTAACTATATACGTGTGTTTGTATATATGACAATGCTGGCTTGTGTGTTTTGTTTATGGTAACTATGTGTGGTTGTATGTATGAGTGGTCTGTGAGTTGCGTAGTTTTGTTTCTGCTTGTGCTATCCCAGCATACCATTGTCGGAGCGCTCTTATGTATGAGCTCATATATGAGAGTTTTTATGAGTTTCAATGAGTGCTTTCTGCGTAAATATTTCTGAGCTCATATATGAGGTTTTTTATGAGTTCTGTATGAGTGTTTTCTGCGTACACGCGCTGAAACATAACGGTAAATGCATGCTAAGCAGAACAAAAAAAAATTACCAATATATATATATTCATTTGTGCATATTTTTGAAGGCGTACAGTCGCAATTGTGAGTAAATTTAATATAACTAAAAATAAAATAAATTAATATAATGAAAAGAGCAAGCTCTAAAGAAAGTAAATTAATAATAAGTGAACTTCGTGCAAAAAAATTAAGAAATGCAAATCTAGCATCAAATATTGAAAATAATAGTGTTGCTGAGAGAAATAATAAGAGTTCTAAATGCGTGCAAAAAAGATTCTTTTAATTATTCATAAAAGACTCTTTTATGCATAAAAGTTAGAGCTCTTTTATGAGTGACCACTTTAGTAGGAAAACACGCTCTTTTATGAGGCTTTTGAGATACTTTCTGATTATTTTATGAACTCATTATGAGCGACAGCGCTCAGATGAAAGAGTCTTTATGTGCTCATTTAGAGCGCATATGGTATGCTGGGATGTGTGTATGTTGCTGTGTATATTGCTGTGTATATTTGTGTACATGTTTAGCTTTTATTAGCAGCGAATACTTGCGTACAAGATCATTAAGAATAAATCATCATCTCTTAGCATTGATGTTGCTTGGTTTTTCGTTGTTGTTATTTACACTTATTATTGCACAGCCTCAAATGATCTTGTATGTTCTCGAAGATATATCCGGAATATTCCACTTCCGTTAATTCAAATATTATCTGCATTGTGTTGACCAGGGTTGTAACATTTTGACAACTAGAGATGAGTTGCAGTGCTGCCAAGTACATATAGCCACATTGTCGTTATATTTAAATATACTTTTGAACTTTGTAACAATATATATATATATATATATATATATATATATATTTATATATATATATATATATATATATATATATATATATATATATATATATATATATGTATATATATTTAAATTTTATAATATGTATAAATTTTAGGGTTAGTATGTTTTAATACTAAAAATTATACTAATTTATACATTTTAGAGTTAGTATTTTTTAATATTTAAAATTTATTATTTATATTGTTAAAAAAAATTTGTAAATACTAATTGAAAAGAAAATTTTTGACAAAACTAAATAATTTCCTGAAGAAGCTAACCAATGGTTAGCAAAATTGCGAAGAATAATATATATTAATATAAAATAACCTCAACACTCAAACAAATTTATTAACTCTGTCTAGATTATGCAAATGTTGTTGGGAACTCTCAGTGCATGTAATAATATCATCGAGGTAGGCAAACATCGAGAATACCTGACTTAGAACGATGTATTAACCTTGGAATAATTGCGGGTGCGTTCGGCAACCCGAATGGCATCCTTTTGAAGCGATATGTCCCAAATGGGGTAATGACGCTTCCCTTCAGCCACATTAATCTGATAATAGCCGCACTGCAGGTTCAATGTTGTCATATATTTCTTACTTTTTGCTGAATGTAATAGATCATCCATACGGGGAAGTGGTTACGTTTCGGGAGCTGTTATGGAGCTCAATTTTCTATAGTCCACACATACGCGAATTGAACCATCCTTCTTGGGAACCATAATTACTGCTGACGGCGATGCTGGTTCACACTCTTCTATAATGTCGTTTTCAATTTTCTATTTCGCGTTTTAGTTCACAAGCTTTGGCAAACGAAAGACGATACGGAGGTAAAGCAATCGGTTCGTGGTTATCAGTATCTATCGTGTGCACGGCATACGACGATGGTTCACCAAACCCAACAAACACACAATTATAAGCAGCCAAAACATTTTCTACCTGAGCCTTTTTTCAGAAGTTAAATCCGTTCCATTTGATGGTTTTAAAAACATGCCTCGAGAGAGTAGAGAGGCGTAAAAATAGGATCCTCCGCATCCACTTGAAGCCTGTACTATATATAACGGCACTAAAAATACAAGAATCCTTGGCTTTGTCAGGCGTCATCATATCGGTAGGAATCGCGTCGCGTCAAAATTAGATCTTAGTATGGCGTATCAGCAAATTGAATTGGATAAAAACTCAAGGAAATATACTACTATTTTCACGTCTAAAGGATTATTTCAATACACCAGATTGATTTATTGAGAAAATTTCATCACTATGTTTATGGATGGCGTTTTACGTTAGTAACTGACAATAAGCCACTTCATTACATATTTGACCCTAAAAAGGGTATACCTTTAATGGCCTCAGGTCGATTACAACGCATTACGTTAATATTGTCGGGGTATCAGTATGATATTTGCCATATTAAATCGAAAAGTAATATCGCCGATTACTTTTCCAGATATCTGAGAAGGGACAATTTTATTGCGGAAGAATTTCCAGAAAATATTTATTTGAATCATTTACAAAACCTATGTGATGAAAAAAAGTTTTTGAATTTTAAGCTCATTGTGGAGGAGACTGCAAAGGATTCATTGTTGCAAACAATAAAAAATTGTCTAAAAGTTGGATGGCCAAAAAGTTGTTCTGATTCGAAACTATTACCATATTTTTTGAAGAGAAATGAATTGTTGGAGGAGCAAAATTGCTTGTTTTGGGGGTTGTCGTGTTATTATACTTCAGAAACTGACAAAGGAGTTAGTTGAATTTTTGCATGCTACTCATATGGCGGATAATAAAGATGAAGTCAATGGCTCGGGAGTGCTGCTGGTGGATGGGTCAAGGGAAGGATTTGGAAGGAATAGTTAAATAATGTGAGGCTTGCTTGGTGACGCGTCCGAATCCACCCCAACAGGAATTGATTCCTTGGGTCAGATGCGAAGAAATTTGGTGTAGGATTCACATCGATTTTTTTCGGGCCGTTTCAAAAACGATGGTGTTTGGCACTAGTAAATAGATGGAGTGCATTGACATGGGTTCAAATACCACAAGTGATGCAGTGATATCAGCCCTACGCGAAATTTTTGCACGATATGGTCTGCCGAAGTGTATAGTTTCGGATAATGGAACTGCATTCGTTTCAAACAAATTTAAAGAATTTCTAAAAATAAATGGAATTAACCAAATCACAACAACAGTAGGACATCCGGCTACAAACGGTTAAGCAGAACATATATTGAAAATAATAAAAAATGCGTTAAAACGAATTTTAAAAGGTGCGCCATTATCAGAATTCAACAGTGCTTTATGTCGGTTCTGTTTGACTACAGGAATACTAGACACCCAAACATCGGAGTGTCTCCTGGTTCCAGAGAACCAGGTTAGACCTAATAAACCCAAAAAGGAAAGTAGATATACAAAAAAAATCAAGTAAAGTACCACAAAGGTTTTAAAAAAGCAATATTTCAGGGAAAAAACAGTGTTATGGTAAAAGATTATTCGGCTCCGGGTAAAGTAGTTTGGACAAAAGCGGCTATATCGAAAAGTTTAGGCAAACAAAAATATTTAGTAAAAACAGACTGCAACAAAGTTTGGAAAAGACATGCCAACCAAATAATACCGTGTAATAAACCGGGTGAAGTAGATATCCCATCAACAACAATATCAAATCCATTTAAAAAATTTTATAATAATGCTATAGAGTCTCATAAAAAATCTAAAAACAAAAGTATTAATAAAAATGAACAACATGTTGTAAATAATGATAACATCTCTAAGACGGAAGAAAGTCACCCTAATAATATTAATAATAATAATACTAATAATAATAATACTAATAGTAATAATAATAAGGAAGATACAAACTTGAAATATAATTTAAGACATAGAAAACAGACATGTTACAAAGAATAAATATGAAATTTATCATGCAAAATATAATATACTAAGAAATTGAATCTGGCATGGTATGTAGAATTAAATTTTTTATCCATAATTTTTTTTAATCTTATCAAAAAAAAAATTAATTATGGATAAAGGAAATTAAGGAGGGGGTACTGTAGTATATATATTTAATGGTAAAAGATTTCACACTCTTAAGTACTTGCTTCACTTATTTTCTTATATATATATATATATATATATATATATATATATATATATATATATATTTATATATATATATATATATATATATATATATATATATATATATATATATATGTTAGTGCATCTGCATTAATAATTCCGCTAAGCATAAGAGCAAAATAATATATGTACATATAATACTGGTTTCGCGACAATTGCAGTTATAGTTTAGTTACGGTACTTATAAGAATTGTTAAAATGAATTGTCACTGATCGAACCACCATGCAAGCGAACAAAAATATATTGGAAAATTAAATAAAGTTTATTTTTAAGAATTAAAAGAGTTAAAGATCTTACAGTGCCAAAGGGTCAATAATCACCGGATGTTGTTTGAGAATAGCACCTTGTTTTTTAAAACAATTTTCAATGGTACAATGTCCCTTTTTGCGGCAAAAGGAACAACGTTTTGGACCGCCTTCAGGACCACTGATGTTTCCGACGGCATCAGCGTTCACTGTTCCACGTTCACTTAATACTAGCTCCGCTTCTCGAGCATCTTTTAGCAACTCATTAAAAGTTTTCACCTTGTGTCGGAAGAGACGTTTTTTTGGTGTTCAATACCAATTTATTTCTTCGTGATATGTAAAGTAGGTATAATTCATCATAAAAATCAAAAATAGCAAATTATATGGTTACTTTTATGACTCAGAAAATATCGATATTCCAACCCTGAAATTGGACTTTTAATTTTTTTGGTTTTTAATACCAATTTAACTCTTCCCGAAGTATAAAAAGATTTCATTCACACACAACCAAAATAAGGAACTTATAAAGCTACTTTTATGTACTAAAACATTTCGATTTTTCAACCTTGAAACCGAATTTTTAATACCAAATTAATTTTTCCTGAGGTATAAAATAGGTTTAATTCACTAAAAAACAAAATTTGAAATTTATGTGCGTACTTTTATGTACCAGAAATATTTCGATTTTTCAACTCTGGAAGCAAATTGTTATTTTTTTTACCAATGCGATTCTCAGTGAATTTTTAAACTTTTTGGTCACTTTCACGTACCACAAAATATTTCATATGTCCAACCCTGGAATCGGAATTTTGATTTTTTAAGATTTTAATACCAACTTTGTTCTTCCTGAATAATAAAATAGTTTTAATTATCAAAAAAAACAACGTCAACTGCCTCTTTTGTTACTTTTATGCATAAAGAATATTTCAATTTCCCAACCGTGGAAACGAAATTTTATTTTTTGTTTGTTTATTTTTACCAATGCAACTCTTAATAATTAGGTTCATGCAACTCTTAATAATGTGGTTTATATAAAAAAAAACTTAAAATTTGTAACCATTTTGGTCACTTTCATGTACTACAAAATATTGCAGTTATATATTCCTGAAATCGAAATTTTGATTTGTTTTAATATTTGATACCAATTTTGTTTTTCCTGAATTAAAAAATAGTTTTAATTAGTAAAAAACCGACGTTAGTTGGCTTTTTGGTTACTTTTATGTATAAAAAAATTTAAATTTCCCATCCCTGGGAGCGAATTTTTCATTTTTGTTTTCATTTTCTTTCCAATGCTATTTTTCATTAGTTATAAAGTAGTTTTATTTACGAAAATCTTAAAATTTGCAACCATTTTTGTCACTTTCATGTTCTACAATATATTGCTTGTACCAAAAAAACTTTCAATTTCCCATCTCTGGAATTGAAATTTAATTTTTTTTTCCTTTTTTATAAATGCGACTCTTCATGAGGTATAAAGTAATTATATTGAAGAAACATTTTAAATTTTTAACCATTTTGGTTACTTTTATGTATAAAAAATTTAAATTTCCCAACCTGCAAGCGAAATTTTAATTTAAAATTTTTTTTTTTATTAATGCAAATCTTCATGATTTTATTTAAGAAAAACTCAAAATTTATAACCATTTTGGTTATTACATGTACTACAAAATATTGCATGTACCAAAAAAATGTAATTTTCCCAACCCTGAAAGCAAAATTTTATTTTTTTATTTTATATTTTTTATCAGTGCAAGTCTTGTTGAGGTATAAAGTAGTTTTATTTAAGAAAATTTAAATTTTTTTAACCATTTTGTCCACTTTCATGTACTACAAAATATTGCACTTGTCCAACACTGGATTCGAAACTGTGAAATAGGTGTAATTTACAAACATTAAAAAAAATTAATTTTTGGTATAAATTTTGCGTCGAGAAATAGGTGTAAGCCTCCCAGCTCTGGAACCGTACATTGGATCTTTCTGAATTTCGTATTTTGTAGTAACTAAATTGTTAAACATTTTAAGTTTTTCTTTAACAAAATCTCTTTATACGTCATAAAGATTTGCATTAGCCAAAAACAATTTTTAAATTCAAATTTTGCTTCCAGGGTTGGGAAATTTATTTTTTATACATAAAAGTAACCAAAAAGGCAATTGAAGTTGTTTTTTTCCTAACTAAAACTATTTCGTGTTGGACAAGTGCAATATTTTATAGTTCATGGTTAAAAAATTTACATTTTTCTTAAGTAAAACTACTATATACCTCAAGAAGACTTGCACTGATAAAAAATATAAAAAAAATAAAATTTCGCTTCCAGGGTTGAGAAATTTAAAGTTTTTTTTTGGTACATGCAATATTTTGTAGTATATGTTATAACCAAAATGGTTATAAATTTTGAGTTTTTCTTAAATAAA
Source organism: Linnaemya tessellans (assembly GCA_951800035.1). NCBI lineage: Eukaryota > Metazoa > Arthropoda > Insecta > Diptera > Tachinidae > Linnaemya > Linnaemya tessellans. The sequence goes on from OX637533.1 coordinate 58,232,769, forward strand.
ATCACTTCATACTTCATTGAGATTTTCATTGATAAAAAAATTTTAAAAATTACAATTTCGCTTCCAGGGGTGGGAAATTGAAATATTTTATACATAAAAGAAACCAAAATGGTTAAAAATTTAAAATATTTCTTCAATAAAACTACTTTATACCTCATGAAGAGTCGCATTTCGAAAAAAACAAAAACAAAAATTATATTTCAATTCCAGGGCTGGGAAATTGAAAGTTTTTTTGGTACATGCAATATATTGTAGAACATGAAAGTGACAAAAATGGTTGCAAATATTAAGATTTATGTAAATTAAACTAATTTCTAAGTGATGAAAACAGCATTTGTAAAAATAGAACACAAAAATTTAAATTTCGCTTCCAGGGATGGGAAATCGAAATTTTTTTATACTTAAAAGCAACCAAAAAGCCAACTAACGTCGGTTTTTTACTAATTAAAACAATTTTTTAATTCAGGAAAAACAAAATTGGTATCAACTATTAAAACAAATCAAAATTTCGATTCCAGGGTTGAATAAATGCAATATTTTGTAGTACATGAAAGTGACCAAAATGGTTACAAATTTTAAGTTTTTTTTAAATAAACCTCATTATTAAGAGTTGCATGAACCTCATTATTAAGAGTTGCATGAACCTCATTATTAAGAGTTGCATTGTGAAAAAAAAAATTAAATAAAATTTCGTTTCCACGGTTGAGAAATTGATATATTCTTTATGCATAAAAGTAACAAAAGAGGCAATTGACGTTGTTGTTTTTGCTAATTAAAACTATTTTATAAGTCAGGAAAAACAAAATTGGTATCAAAATCTTAAAAAAAAAATATTTCGGTTCCAGGGTTGGACAAATGAAATATTTTGTGGTAAATGAAAGTGACCAAAAAGTTTAAAAATTCACTATGAATCGCATTGGTAAAAAAAATAAAAAATCGCTTCCCGAGTTGGAAAATTGAAATATTTCTGGTACATAAAAGTACCCACATAAATTCCAAATATTGTTTTTTTAGTGAATTAAACATATTTTATACTTCAGGAAGGATTGGAAAATCGAAATTTTTAGTACATAAAAGTAATGTGAATGAAATCTTTTTCATACTTTGGGAGGAGTTAAATTGGTATTAAAAACCAAAAAAAAAAAAAAAATAAAAATTAAATTTCAGGGTTGGAATGTCGACATTTTCTGATTCATAAAATAAGCATATAATTTGCTATTTTTGATTTTTATGATGAATTATACCTACTTTATATATCAGGAAGAAATAAATTGGTATTAAGAACCAAAAAAAACACTAAAAGACGATTCTACGGTTGGACAATTAGAGCCTCTTGGGGTACATGAAACGGATTTTTTCTTTTGGTTTGTAAATTTAAAATATTTAATATTTTTGAAAGACGTTCAGAGGTATTAGAAGTAAGAAGAGCCCAACATTTAGCTTCCTAACCAAAAAATTTTAACGTTGTCTTAAATATAAAAGTAACTGATAACATCACTTCGTTTTTTTAATTATTTTTTAAATAAAGCTATTTTCTGTTTTAGCAAGAAAGAAAGAAGAATTACATCTGTGAAGGGTTTTTAAGATTCGACACAACCGAATATAGTACTTTTACTTGTTTAAAGAAGGATTTTGCTGCTGAGCAGTGTAATTTGCCTCATATATTTGAGTAATTAACTGTTTGATTACTTTAATTTCATTTTGTACATCACCAGCTTGTATGACGTGTTCTCTGCACCACTGCAAATCAAGGTAGATTTACCAGCTACTCTCACTAGTACAGGGTGTTTTTTATTGAGGTATAGAACTTCGAATTGAAATAAAACACAAGAAAATCGTTTTAATGTCCATCAATTTGGCTTTATTGGAAGGATAATTTTATGCCATTAATGTTTAAATATGATTTCGGGCATGTGGCCGCCGCGGCTGGCTCGAATAAAGCCAATTCTACAGGTCCAATTTGCAACCACTTTTTCGAGCATATGGGGCCGTATGTTGGCAATAGCGCCACGAATGTTGCCTTCTAAGTCCCCTAACGTTTCTGGTTTGTTGGCGTAGACGAGCGACTTCACATATCCCCAAAGAAAATAATCCAATGGTGTCAAATCACACGATCTTGGTGGCCAATTGACAGGTCCATTCCGCGAAATTATGCGCTCATCGAATGTTTCCTTCAATAAATCGATTGTGACGTGCGCTGTGTGGCATGTAGCGCCGTCTTGTTGGAACCACAACTCATCCACATTCATGCCATCAAATTCGGGAACAAAATAGTCGGTTATCATGGCTCTATACCGGTCTCCATTAACGGTAACTGACTCTCCAGCATTATTTCGGAAGAAGTATGGCCCAATGACTCCACCAGCCCATAGAGCACACCAAACAGTTAGTTTTTGTGGATGTAATGGCGTCTCAAGGGTCTCATGTGGATTCTCTTCACTCCAAATGCGGCAATTTTGCTTGTTGACGTAGCCATTCAACCAAAAATGAGCCTCATTACTGAACAAAATTTTGCGGTAAACTTCGCGAACTGAACCATTACTTTCGAAATAAATTTGCACGATTTGCAAGCGTTGTTCTTTTGTCAACCTGTTCATGATGAAATGGCAAACCAAACTAAATATTAATCACTTGACAGCTGACAAAATGGCCGCCAGTTAAAAAAGTGATGCCAACTTAAAGTTCTATACCTCAATAAAAAACACCCAATACAACAATTAACAACACCAAAAACCAGATGTATATAGTTGGTAGAAAATTTAGAGCTAATGTCAAAATCAAGGAAGCTTTAAGAAAAAACAAATTTATGAGGCTTGTATATAAACTTTTGATAGTAGTTCAACACGCACCATGGCAAATTCAATACACAGCTGCGCTACTGAGAGTACCTAGTAAATCTGCAAATACAGAAAAGCTCTATGTTGTTTTGGTTTTGGTGTCTTTTTCATAATGTTAACGATCGTTTGCTGTAGGAGAGCTCTTTCTTGTGTGTATAAAAGCAGAGCACCAGACAAAGACAATTCATTCCGTATTTGCAGGTTGGTTTGAGTGGTCGACAAACAAACTCATTTAGCAAGCGCTCTTCGCGACAACGTTGGTTGTCGTTGAACGACAACCAACGATATATATATATATATATATATATATATATATATATATATATATATATATATGTTAGTGCATCTGCATTAATAATTCCGCTAAGCATAAGAGCAAAATAATATATGTACATATAATACTGGTTTCGCGACAATTGCAGTTATAGTTTAGTTACGGTACTTATAAGAATTGTTAAAATGAATTGTCACTGATCGAACCACCATGCAAGCGAACAAAAATATATTGGAAAATTAAATAAAGTTTATTTTTAAGAATTAAAAGAGTTAAAGATCTTACAGTGCCAAAGGGTCAATAATCACCGGATGTTGTTTGAGAATAGCACCTTGTTTTTTAAAACAATTTTCAATGGTACAATGTCCCTTTTTGCGGCAAAAGGAACAACGTTTTGGACCGCCTTCAGGACCACTGATGTTTCCGACGGCATCAGCGTTCACTGTTCCACGTTCACTTAATACTAGCTCCGCTTCTCGAGCATCTTTTAGCAACTCATTAAAAGTTTTCACCTTGTGTCGGAAGAGACGTTCCCAGATTTGAGAGTGCAGCATACCAAATATCATATCCAGTTCTTATTCCGACGGACAGTTGGACAGCTGGGCAAATAAAGCTCTATTGTTACGTATGAACAAATCCGTAGGATCGTTTTTCTGCTGTTTTGTTTCATTGATTTCGACATAAATTCTCAAGGACGGTTTTGGGGGTGAAAATGATTCACGCAGCATACTCACAATATCATCGAAAGTTGTTACATTCGCCTTTACACCTCGCCACCATTCTGCTGCGTGATCTTCTAAAAGATAATTTCTCCACTAGCTTGTCAGATATTTTCTCCACTAGCTTGTACGTTGTTATAGAATAAATAAATTCTTCTACCTTCGATGCACTCCTGTCTCCTCCATAACGTGCTGAACAGCTACTAAATGAGCCACTTCTGTCGTTGGGCTGATTAACTGCCTTCATAAGTTCCTGAAACTGCTCAGTAGTCAGCGTAACCATGTTCACGTTTTTCGCAAGACGATTACTTCTCCTCAAAATTCCAGAAAGTTCTGTCACGATTTAGTTTTATATGAGAGAAAAATAGGTCGTTGTTTACTGCCTCTTAGTTGGGCGCCAATTTATAACAATGGTTTATTATCTTAAATAAATTCTTTATTATTTTATGTAAATTACGATGCAAGGCAAAAGTAGCGCATAACAATGATTTGTTATGATAAATAAATTCTGAGAATACGGGGCTGAATTAATCAAAAGAGTTCAAGTAAACTGCGGTCACCATCGCGACCAACAACAACTTAAACCCTTGCAAACTTAGACATTTATAGCCATACCAAAATACGGGCGGAAAGCGGAACGTTTTTTTCCGCTGAGCTTTAACGCTGATATGCCATACCTAAACAAAAGCGGCAACGTTATGTCAAAAAACAATAAAAACAGGTTTATCAAACAAACAAATTGAACAACCCTGATTATTTTAACAGCTGGACGGACGACATTTGTGATTTTGTTATTGAAATTTTGTACAAATTACAAACGTTCATACATATGTATGTATATAATGATATTGGAAATATTTTCTTACCTCCATTTTCTAATACGAAGTGCACAAATTTTTTTTTTTATTATTTATTTCACGTTTGTAAATTTTTGGCTTTTTTCTCTGGTTACAATTGTTTTCTTTTGCAACTAACTTCATTAGAAAACGCTCTGTCAAAATCGAATTTTCCAATAGCAAAGCGTTGTCGCCGCGTTATTTCGGTATGCTCCATACAAAATGTATGGACATGAGAACTTTTGACAGATAAAAAACGCTTGCCGCCCGTATTTAGGGATGGCAGTTAGCAACGTTCAACGACAACCAACGTTGTCGCGAAGAGCGCTTGCTAAATGAGTTTGTTTGTCGACCACTCAAACCAACCTGCAAATACGGAATGAATTGTCTTTGTCTGGTGCTCTGCTTTTATACACACAAGAAAGAGCTCTCCTACAGCAAACGATCGTTAACATTATGAAAAAGACACCAAAACCAAAACAACATAGAGCTTTTCTGTATTTGCAGATTTACTAGGTACTCTCAGTAGCGCAGCTGTGTATTGAATTTGCCATGGTGCGTGTTGAACTACTATCAAAAGTTTATATACAAGCCTCATAAATTTGTTTTTTCTTAAAGCTTCCTTGATTTTGACATTAGCTCTAAATTTTCTACCAACTATATACATCTGGTTTTTGGTGTTGTTAATTGTTGTACTAGTGAGAGTAGCTGGTAAATCTACCTTGATTTGCAGTGGTGCAGAGAACACGTCATACAAGCTGGTGATGTACAAAATGAAATTAAAGTAATCAAACAGTTAATTACTCAAATATATGAGGCAAATTACACTGCTCAGCAGCAAAATCCTTCTTTAAACAAGTAAAAGTACTATATTCGGTTGTGTCGAATCTTAAAAACCCTTCACAGATGTAATTCTTCTTTCTTTCTTGCTAAAACAGAAAATAGCTTTATTTAAAAAATAATTAAAAAAACGAAGTGATGTTATCAGTTACTTTTATATATAAGACAACGTTAAAATTGTTTGGTTAGGAAGCTAAATGTTGGGCTGTTCTTACTTCTAATACCTCTGAACGTCTTTCAAAAATATTAAATATTTTAAATTTACAAACCAAAAGAAAAAATCCGTTTCATGTACCCCAAGAGGCTCTAATTGTCCAACCGTAGAATCGTCTTTTAGTGTTTTTTTTGGTTCTTAATACCAATTTATTTCTTCCTGATATATAAAGTAGGTATAATTCATCATAAAAATCAAAAATAGCAAATTATATGCTTATTTTATGAATCAGAAAATGTCGACATTCCAACCCTGAAATTTAATTTTTATTTTTTTTTTTTTTTTTGGTTTTTAATACCAATTTAACTCCTCCCAAAGTATGAAAAAGATTTCATTCACATTACTTTTATGTACTAAAAATTTCGATTTTCCAATCCTTCCTGAAGTATAAAATATGTTTAATTCACTAAAAAGACAATATTTGGAATTTATGTGGGTACTTTTATGTACCAGAAATATTTCAATTTTCCAACTCGGGAAGCGATTTTTTATTTTTTTTACCAATGCGATTCATAGTGAATTTTTAAACTTTTTGGTCACTTTCATTTACCACAAAATATTTCATTTGTCCAACCCTGGAACCGAAATATTTTTTTTTTTAAGATTTTGATACCAATTTTGTTTTTCCTGACTTATAAAATAGTTTTAATTAGCAAAAACAACAACGTCAATTGCCTCTTTTGTTACTTTTATGCATAAAGAATATATCAATTTCTCAACCGTGGAAACGAAATTTTATTTAATTTTTTTTTCACAATGCAACTCTTAATAATGAGGTTCATGCAACTCTTAATAATGAGGTTCATGCAACTCTTAATAATGAGGTTTATTTAAAAAAAACTTAAAATTTGTAACCATTTTGGTCACTTTCATGTACTACAAAATATTGCATTTATTCAACCCTGGAATCGAAATTTTGATTTGTTTTAATAGTTGATACCAATTTTGTTTTTCCTGAATTAAAAAATTGTTTTAATTAGTAAAAAACCGACGTTAGTTGGCTTTTTGGTTGCTTTTAAGTATAAAAAAATTTCGATTTCCCATCCCTGGAAGCGAAATTTAAATTTTTGTGTTCTATTTTTACAAATGCTGTTTTCATCACTTAGAAATTAGTTTAATTTACATAAATCTTAAAATTTGCAACCATTTTTGTCACTTTCATGTTCTACAATATATTGCATGTACCAAAAAAACTTTCAATTTCCCAGCCCTGGAATTGAAATATAATTTTTGTTTTTGTTTTTTTCGAAATGCGACTCTTCATGAGGTATAAAGTAGTTTTATTGAAGAAATATTTTAAATTTTTAACCATTTTGGTTTCTTTTATGTATAAAATATTTCAATTTCCCACCCCTGGAAGCGAAATTGTAATTTTTAAAATTTTTTTATCAATGAAAATCTCAATGAAGTATGAAGTGATTTTATTTAAGAAAAACTCAAAATTTATAACCATTTTGGTTATAACATATACTACAAAATATTGCATGTACCAAAAAAAAACTTTAAATTTCTCAACCCTGGAAGCGAAATTTTATTTTTTTTATATTTTTTATCAGTGCAAGTCTTCTTGAGGTATATAGTAGTTTTACTTAAGAAAAATGTAAATTTTTTAACCATGAACTATAAAATATTGCACTTGTCCAACACGAAATAGTTTTAGTTAGGAAAAAAACAACTTCAATTGCCTTTTTGGTTACTTTTATGTATAAAAAATAAATTTCCCAACCCTGGAAGCAAAATTTGAATTTAAAAATTGTTTTTGGCTAATGCAAATCTTTATGACGTATAAAGAGATTTTGTTAAAGAAAAACTTAAAATGTTTAACAATTTAGTTACTACAAAATACGAAATTCAGAAAGATCCAATGTACGGTTCCAGAGCTGGGAGGCTTACACCTATTTCTCGACGCAAAATTTATACCAAAAATTAATTTTTTTTAATGTTTGTAAATTACACCTATTTCACAGTTTCAAATCCAGTGTTGGACAAGTGCAATATTTTGTAGTACATGAAAGTGGACAAAATGGTTAAAAAAATTTAAATTTTCTTAAATAAAACTACTTTATACCTCAACAAGACTTGCACTGATAAAAAATATAAAATAAAAAAATAAAATTTTGCTTTCAGGGTTGGGAAAATTACATTTTTTTGGTACATGCAATATTTTGTAGTACATGTAATAACCAAAATGGTTATAAATTTTGAGTTTTTCTTAAATAAAATCATGAAGATTTGCATTAATAAAAAAAAAAATTTTAAATTAAAATTTCGCTTGCAGGTTGGGAAATTTAAATTTTTTATACATAAAAGTAACCAAAATGGTTAAAAATTTAAAATGTTTCTTCAATATAATTACTTTATACCTCATGAAGAGTCGCATTTATAAAAAAGGAAAAAAAAAATTAAATTTCAATTCCAGAGATGGGAAATTGAAAGTTTTTTTGGTACAAGCAATATATTGTAGAACATGAAAGTGACAAAAATGGTTGCAAATTTTAAGATTTTCGTAAATAAAACTACTTTATAACTAATGAAAAATAGCATTGGAAAGAAAATGAAAACAAAAATGAAAAATTCGCTCCCAGGGATGGGAAATTTAAATTTTTTTATACATAAAAGTAACCAAAAAGCCAACTAACGTCGGTTTTTTACTAATTAAAACTATTTTTTAATTCAGGAAAAACAAAATTGGTATCAAATATTAAAACAAATCAAAATTTCGATTTCAGGAATATATAACTGCAATATTTTGTAGTACATGAAAGTGACCAAAATGGTTACAAATTTCAAGTTTTTTTTATATAAACCACATTATTAAGAGTTGCATGAACCTAATTATTAAGAGTTGCATTGGTAAAAATAAACAAACAAAAAATAAAATTTCGTTTCCACGGTTGGGAAATTGAAATATTCTTTATGCATAAAAGTAACAAAAGAGGCAGTTGACGTTGTTTTTTTTTATAATTAAAACTATTTTATTATTCAGGAAGAACAAAGTTGGTATTAAAATCTTAAAAAATCAAAATTCCGATTCCAGGGTTGGACATATGAAATATTTTGTGGTACGTGAAAGTGACCAAAAAGTTTAAAAATTCACTGAGAATCGCATTGGTAAAAAAATAACAATTTGCTTCCAGAGTTGAAAAATCGAAATATTTCTGGTACATAAAAGTACGCACATAAATTTCAAATTTTGTTTTTTAGTGAATTAAACCTATTTTATACCTCAGGAAAAATTAATTTGGTATTAAAAATTCGGTTTCAAGGTTGAAAAATCGAAATGTTTTAGTACATAAAAGTAGCTTTATAAGTTCCTTATTTTGGTTGTGTGTGAATGAAATCTTTTTATACTTCGGGAAGAGTTAAATTGGTATTAAAAACCAAAAAAATTAAAAGTCCAATTTCAGGGTTGGAATATCGATATTTTCTGAGTCATAAAAGTAACCATATAATTTGCTATTTTTGATTTTTATGATGAATTATACCTACTTTACATATCACGAAGAAATAAATTGGTATTGAACACCAAAAAAATCTAAAAGACTATTCTACGGTTGGACAATTTTAGAACCTTTTGGGGTACATGAAACGTATATTTTCTTTTTTTTTTGTAAATTAAACACATTTAATATTTTTGAAAGACGTTCAGAGGTATTAGAAGTAAGAAGAACCAAACATTTAGCTTCCTAACCAAAAAATTTAAACGTTGTCTTAAATATAAAAGTAACTGATAACATAATTTTGTCTTTTTTTTAATTATTTTTGAATTAGAGCTACTTTCTGTTTTAGCAAGAAAGAAGAATTACATCTGTGAAGGGTATTTAAAATTCGGCACAGCCGAATATAGCACTTTTACTTGTTTTTCGATTATCGTTTCGGAGTCAGAAATTAATGGAGAAAAAAATTGTTTTTCGTGCAAAATTCGTTTTTTCAGTTAAAAAAATGGATTAAAAAATATTAAACGAAATATTCAAAATTTTGCACATTTTTCTACATATCTTAAAACTAAAATTAGCTGTAAACCATAAAAATCGGTTAAAAAATTTGGATTTTATTGTCAATTTAACGCATGCATATGACGATAGCATTCGTTAGGTGAGCAGGTAATGGAACTAGAGCACAACAGTATTTTGCGTGCCTCTTGGAATTAAAAATTATAAATAGTATTTTTCATTTACCTGTGATTTCAAATCGATACCATTAGGGTAAATTCTAGTATTTATTGCTGCAGTATATATAGAAGTTGATGAACAATAAGTGAGTCAATTTGAATATCGGCAACAGTAAATAGATCTTATAGAGTGTTTTGTTATTGTGTAAAGAAATAAAGCAATTAAAGAATCCACAAACGCTTTTATGTTACAAAATGTCAAGGATTTGTAACAAATCTCCAAATTTATTTTGTTATGTATGTGGCTCAACGGCAGACAATAACTTCCCAGATTAAAGATGCTTATCACCGTTATTTTCGGTTTCCAATTGATGATAGACATAAAAATTAGCTGCCGAAAATATGTTGTAATAGCTGTGCATGGTTTTTAAGAGGTTTGTTAAAATGAAGTCATAAGTCTTTGCCGTTTATGAAGCCAGCTATTTGGAGTGAACCACAAAATCATGAATATGATTGCTACTTTTGCGTGACTAAAACACATGGGTTTACGAAAAAACCAAAAATAAAGTTATACATATATCCAAATACTTCATGCGTTAAACGACCAGTTTACAAGTAAATATTTATCTCCAATGCCTCCTACAAACGAGGAAGAAGATGGGCTTTCTGCAACAACTCAATCCACCATGGGTGTTTTTTCGCATTCAGTTGGAAGTCCAACAAGTAAACCTTATTTTCCGAATTAAACTGATCTGAATAACTTAGTTCGTGAGTTAGGGCTCTCAAAAAACAAGTCTCAGCTTCTTGCATCCAAATTAAAACAATTAAATTTGGTGCAAAAGGACGTGGAAGTCTCGTACTTTCGAAATAGAGAACAATTTTTTTTTTAGTTATTTCCATTGAGGGAGATTTGGTATTTTGTGATAATGCTGATGGACTTTTGCGACAACTGTGTTCAGTTATAAATCTGAGGATTGACTGATTTTTATTGAGTCATCCAAGACAAGTTTGAAAGCCGTTTACTTCACAATAGCAACAAATTTCCATCGGTCCCACTCGCGTATGCAAGAAATATGAAAGAAAGCTATTGTAGCATGAAGATGATACTTCAAAAAATTAAATATTCACATTACTCATGAAACGTAAATATGTGCAGATTTGAAAGTCGTAGCAATGTTAAATGGATTACAAAGTGGATATACAGTACTTTTCGCTTATAGTCCACAACTGTAGTTGCCCAACTTTTGTGGACTATAAGCGAATTTGGACTATAACCGATCCTGATTTAACCCACATTTTGGACTATATAAAATTATTTTCTTCCCTTTTTTTAAAACAAAAGAATAGTTTATTTAAAACAACCAACTGCAGGGAAATATTCATCTGAGACTCCATATATATATTCTTGATCAGTGATGAAATCTAAGGCGATCTGAGCATGTCCGTCCGTCTGTGGAAACCACGGTTCAATCCAAACGAAAAGAGCCAGACTTTTGAAATTTGGTATATATATATCCAGAAGGATATCACAGATTAAGTTCGGAAATGGGCTAAGGCGGCCAAGAGGGAAAAAAGTTTCTCTAAGAAGAACTAAACCAACCTCTAAAAAACAACATAATTTTTAAAGCTTTTTTTCGTAATTTTTTTAAGCAAATGATATATATTTATGTCAAAGAAGGTCCAACGCGTTATACCTGGAGCCATAAAATATATGTGCAATTAAAAGAACAGAGTGGACTAAACGCGAGTTTTTTCCATACAATATGGAAAATGGACTATAAGCGAAGTGGACTTTAGAACAAATTATTTGTATGAAATTCAAAAAAACCTGCAAATGAATACGACAGTTTGGGCTTATATCCGTTTTTGGCCTTTAAGCGGAATGGACTATAAGTAGGGCTGCCATTTCCAATTTTAGAAAAGGAGGACAAAGACCTTAAATAAGGAGAACATTTGACTCAAAAAAGAGAACTCTTTTTTTTGCTTAAAATTCAAATCAATAAAATATACAAAATTATATTTTTTATATAAAACAAGTAAAAACGTTATATTTGACCGGGTCGAATCTTAAATACCCTCCAAATATTTAGTAAGTGAATTTGAAATGTTTAACATTTCAACAGAGTTCCTTTATATAATATCGTACGTCAACGCCCACTAAAGGGGGCGGGGTTCAAAAATATGCAATATCATGCACAGACGAACGTATGGGCATTGCTAGACCGTCTTAGACTTCATCACAATTCTCTTTGGAGGCTATAAAAACTGTATTTTGGCGGGGCCGCTCTGGCAAGGGCTGTGGGGGAAACATTTCACCTTTGTCATTAAACTCTAAAAATAAATGCTTGGGATAATTATATACAAAATTAAAATTTCTTTTTTTATAGGGTCATTTAGCGTGCAAAGGGGGAGGAGGGGGTAGGGCAGCAACAGGCAGTCATAAAACTCTAAAGATAAATGCTTGGGATGATTATATACAAAATTAAAAAAAAAAAATTTTTTTTTTGGTAGGGTCATTTAGGGGGTAAAGGAAGAAGCGGAGGGGGGGGGCTAGGGCAGAAATCGGCAGACATAAAAGTTTTTTTTGGTGGGTCATTTAGGGGGCAAGGTCATTAAAGCTTAAAAGTGTTATTTTTAAGGAATGTAGGCTTAAGTAAAACAATTTGTTAAATTTTTATGCTATTTTTGCCTATAATAACGCCCACTGAAGTGGGCGGGGTCAAAAAATATTTTTATTTTATTTAATGGCTCCAAGTTTAAGGCGTTGGACCATATTTGACATAAAAATATATCATTTGCTTAACAAAATAACCAAAAAACTTTAAAAATTATGTTGTTTTTTCTGGGTTGGTTTAGTTCTTCTTAGGGGAACTTTTTTCCCTCTTGCCCGATTTAGCCCATCTTCGAACTTAACCTGCTCTAAGTTTTAAAATATATTTATGCCAAATTTCAAGAGTCTAGCTCTTTTCGTTTGGACTGAATCGTGATTTCCACAGACGGACGGACCGACATGCTCAGTTCGTCTTAGATTTCAACAATACTATTAACTCGAATTTTTTTATTTTATCTTTTCGGCAAAAAACAATACATAACACTTATGTCTACCTATGGTTAAAAATTCCCATAATTCTGACTACTCTTTGTTAATAATATTACATGTTGTGATCTTTTTGCTGCTGAAATGGGTTATTTCTGTGAACCAAGAAAACAAAATTATTTTGAGTTGTTTGATGTGATTGGTCTTACGAAATAATTGTTTTTTCTCATAAAAAGTAGTATTTTGAGTTAGGTAGTTATTCAAATAATAAAAGTTTCTTTTAGTCAGGTAATATTTTGAGTTGCAAATGTTTAATTGATTCAGGCTAAGCTAATTTTTTGTTTTAATTCGAAATATGATTGTTTTCATGAAATAATGATTAACTTTTTCTTTGAGTTGTTACTGTTTTCGTGAAATAATTTTGTCTTTTATTGAGTTATTACTGTTTTGATGAATTGTTTTAATGACACTTTGTTATATTATCACTTTATCAGTTTGCATTTGAGCAATATAGCAAAAAATGCAATTTTGATCAGCGAATATTTGAAATAAAAAGTCTAATTAGTCCAATTAACTAAATGAGTTGTCCAAAAAAAAAAACAAGTAAAAGTGCTATATTCGGCTGTGCCGAATCTTAAATACCCTTCACAGATGTAATTCTTCTTTTTTTCTGTCTTGCTAAAACAGAAAGTAGCTTTAATTAAAATGTAATTTAAAAAAACAAAATGATGTTATCAGTTACTTTTATATTTAAGACAACGTTTAAATTTTTTGGTTAGGAAGCTAAATGTTTGGCTCTTCTTACTTCTAATACCTCTGAACGTCTTTCAAAAATATTAAATATGTTTAATTTACAAACAAAAAGAAAAAAATCCGTTTCATGTACCCCAAAAGGTTCTAATTGTCCAACGGTAGAATAGTCTTTTAGTATATTTTGGTTCTTAATACTAATTTATTTCTTCATCATAAAAATCAAAAATAACAAATTATATTTTTACTTTTATGAATCAGAAAATGTCGATATTCCAACCCTGAGATTTTAATTTTTAATTATTTTGGTTTTTAATACCAATTTAACTCTTCCCGAAGTATAAAAAGATTTCATTCACACACAACCAAAATAAGGAACTTAGATGGGTACTTTTATGAACTAAAAAATTTCGACTTTCCAACCTTGGAACCGAGTTTTTAATACCAAATTAATTCTTCCTGAAGTATAAAATAGGTTTAATTCACTACAAAAACAAAATTTGGCAATTATGTGGGTATTTTTATGTACCAGAAATATTTCGATTTTCCAACTCTGGAAGCGAATTTTTATTTGTTACCAATGAAAAACTTCTTTAGTGAATTTTTAAACTTTTTGGTCTTTTTGGTACACTTTCATGTACCATAAAATACTTTAATAATGAGGTTCATGCAACTCTTAATAATGAGGTTTATTTAAGAAAAACTTAAAAATTGTAACCATTTTGGTCACTTCCATGTATACAAAATATTGCAGTTATCCAACCCTGGAATCGAAATTTTGATTTGTTTTAATATTATATAACAATTTTGTTTTTCCTGAATTAAAAAATAGTTTTAATTAGTTAAAAAGCCGACGTTAGTTGGCTTTTTGGTCACTTTTATGTATAAAAAAATTCAATTTCCCATCCCTGGGAGCGAAATTTTAATATTTTTGTCTTCTTTTTTATACCCTCCAAATTCTTTCTTATATTCACTTTGTCGTTCCGTTTGTAACGCATCGAAATATCCATCTCAGACCCCATAAAGTATATATATTCTTGATCAGTGATGAAATCTAAGACGAACTGAGCATGTCCGTCCGTCCGTCCGTCTGTGGAAATCACGATTCAGTCCAAACGAAAACAGCTAGACTCTTGAAATTTGGCATAAATATATTTTAAAACTTAGAGCAGGTTAAGTTCGAAGATGGGCTAAATCGGGCAAGAGGGAAAAAAGTTCCCCTAAGAAGAACTAAACCAACCCAGAAAAAACAACATAATTTTTAAAGTTTTTTGGTTATTTTGTTAAGCAAATGATATATATTTATGTCAAATACGGTCCAACGCCTTAAACTTGGAGCCATTAAATAAAATAAAAATATTTTTTGACCCCGCCCACTTCAGTGGGCGTTATTATAGGCAAAAATAGCATAAAAATTTAACAAATTGTTTTACTTAAGCCTACATTCCTTAAAAATAACACTTTTAAGCTTTAATGACGAAGATGACGTGAAACCTGGTACTACTCTGCCCTACCCCTTCCTTCCCCTTCGCCCCCTGAATGACCCTACCAAAAAAAAAATTGTTTTTTAAATTTTGTATATAATCATCCCAAGCATTTATCTTTAGAGTTTTATGACTGCCGATTTCTGCCCTACCGCCCCCCACCCCACCTCTTCCTTTGCCCCCTAAATGACCCTACCAAAAAAAATTTTTTTTTTTAAATTTTGTTTATAATCATCCCAAGCATTTATCTTTAGAGTTTTATTACTGCCGATTTCTGCCCTACCCCCCCCCACCTTTTTTTGCCCCCTAAATGACCCTGCCAAAAAATTTTTTTTTTTTAAATTTTGTATATAATCATAACAAGCATTTATCTTTAGAGTTTTATGACTGCCTGTTGCTGCCCTACCCCCTCCTCCCCCTTTGCCCGCTAAATGACCCTATTAAAACTAAATAAAATTTTTTTTTAATTTTGTGTATAATCATCCTAAGCATTTATTTTAAGAGTTTCATGTCTACCTGTTTCTGCCCTACCCCCTCTCCTCCTTTGCCCTCTAAATGACCCTATCAAAAAAAAGAAATTTTAATTTTGTATATAATTATCCCAAGCATTTATTTTTAGAGTTTTATGACAAAGGTGAAATGTTTCCCCCACAGCCCTTGCCAGAGCGACCCCGCCAAAATACAGTTTTTATACCCTCCAAAGAGAATTGTGATGAAGTCTGAGACGGTCTAGCATTGCCCATACGTTCGTCTGTGGAAAACATGATATTGTATATTTTTGAACCCCGCCGCCTTTAGTGGACGTTGATGTACGATATTATATAAAGGAACTCTGTCCCACCAAGTTAAACATTTCAAATTCACTTACTAAATATTTGGAGGGTATTTAAGATTCGACCCGGTCGAATATAACGTTTTTACTTGTTTACCAATGCTAATTTCCATTACTTATAAAGTAGTTTTAGCTACAAAAATCTTAAAATTAGCAACCATTTTTGTCACTTTCATGTTCTACAATATATTGCATGTACCAAAAAAACTTTCCCAGCCCTAGAATTGAAATTTAATTTTTTTGCTTTTTTATAAATGCGACTCTTCATGAGGTATAAAGTAGTTTTATTGAAGAAACATTTTAAATTTTTAACCATTTTTTAAAAAAATTAAATTTCCCACCCCTGGAAGCAAATTTTTAATATAAATTTTATTTTTTTTGCCAATGCAAGTCTTCATGACGTATAAAGAGGTTTTTTTAAAGAAAAACTTAAAATTTTTAACAATTTTAGTTACTACGTGTACTACGAAATACGGAATACACCGAAAAAAATTTTTTTAATTTCCCATCCTTGGAAAAACTTTTTTTTTAGTTTTTAATAGACCATTGAGGCTCCACAAAGCACAAAATAGATTTAATTTACAAACATTAAAAAAAGTAATTGATTTTTGGTATAAATTTTGCGTCGAGAAATAGGTATAAGATTCCCAGCTATGGAAACATACTTCGGATCTTTCTGAATTTCAATAGCACTCTATTTAAGTTCATTTCCAGTCCAACGGTCCAAGAACGAAGTCTCTAGCTCTTCTGGGGGCTTGGGAAAACCGATTTCACGTACAGACGGACGGACATCGATCAATCGTCATCGCTATTCATAAGGATCCAGAATATATATACTTTATGGGGTCCCATGTGAATATCGAAGAAATTACACACGGAATGACAAACCTATATATACCCTTTCACTTTTTCGTGAAGGGTATGAAAATAATTCAAGAAAATGATAGTAACTAAAAAAATCGCTTTTCTATCTACAGACAATGAACAAATAAAAACGTTATGCAGCGCAATACAATAATTGATGGGTTTTCTAAATATTGCCGAACTTTTGTTAATGAAAACTTCCTTAAGCGTTAAGAAAACAGCTTTTTGTCTCTCCTGAAAACTTTGAAGTTTTTGAGTTAATACAGTATTGCTGAACAAGTGCGACATGTCTATCACATATTTTTAAATATTCATAAAATGCTTGACAATTCATACAGTGATGGCAACGCAGTCCCTAACGCATCACATATAGGGATTTTTTGTTCAAAATAGTGATTTTTACTGGCTGTTTCACAATTTCGAACGAATATTGATTCATACGAAAGCTGTGTTATTTGTAAATTATTTTGGTCGTTTTGTTTTTAAAAATTTAGCTTGGCTACTTATAAGCGAAAATTTAACAGTTTTGATATTTTGAACATGTAAAAGCAGCAAAAAGTAGGACATCCCCAGACACTTGTTAAAAAAGTAGGAGGACGTACCCCGACGATCTAAAAAAGAGGACGGTGTCCGGGGAAAAGAGGACGGATGGCACCCTAACTATAAGCGAAATGTACTGTACTAAGTTTTGTTGCTTTTTATGTGAATGGGATAGCCGCGCGAAAGAAAAACACTACAATGTTAAAATTTGGCCGACAATAGTCAATTTTATTTCCGGAGAAAAAATTTTCTTTATAACAAAATTAAACGATGTGGAAGAAAGAGCATGGACAGGTTTTGTGAATGTGCCACAATTTTTTGGGTAACAGAAAAGCTGAAAACTACCACAAAATCATCGAAGAACTACTTTCTGCCTACAAAGCTCTAAAGTGCAATAGTCCCTTAAACTTAATTTTTTGCACACGCATCTAGATTTTTTTTCCGGATAATCTTGGTGCTGTATCAGACGAACATGGTGAAAGGTTCCACCAAGATATGTTACATATAGAGAAGCGTTATAATGGAAACCCATCCGAATGGATACTTACAGATTTTTTTTGGTCGATTTGGCAAGAAACTCAAACTGATAATATCAATAAAAAAGAAATATTAATTAAAGAAAAGTAAAGCTGAGTCAGCGGAACAGCTTAAGCTACTTTTTTATTGTAACAATTTTTCTGAAATAAGAATTATTAATTTGTAACAAAAATGTTGTGTTATTTAAAAAAAATATATATATATGAACTGTAAATATTTTAAATTTTTATTGTAATTTTAAGTTATCTACGGGTGACGGCAGAGTGATCGCTTTAAGTCGGGCGTTGCTGCAGGATTACAATCTAGCAACCTTTTCATCAATATTGACAATAAAATCCAAATTTTTTACCGATTTTTATGGTTTATTGGTTATATTATTTTTAAGATATATAGTTCTCAGAAAAATGTGCAAAATGTTGAATATTTGCTTTAATTTTTTTTAATTCCATTTTTAAACGGAAAAAAATTACGAATTTTGCACGAAAAACAAAAAAAGTATATTCGACTAAAATAAATGCAATTTTGTTACGCACCTTTTGGTGTTTTACTTTTAAAAATTGGATGACTCGTTTTCGAGTTAGTGGGAAATATGTCTCCGTACCTGACTAATTTAGGGGGTGGGAAATTTGCCGTGCCTATAAAAAAAATCTCGACCTGATGGAAAAAACCGAAAACGGATTTGAACTCAGCGCATCAAAATCCATATAGTCCACATAATTTTATTTAAAGCAGAGACAAAAAATAATTTTTTGCAGAGCAGTGTTATTTAACTAAGGAAAGAAGCTACAAAGCAATTAAATATTCAGAACAACATATTACTAAAGGAGATCCGCTACAAAATTTAATTCATTCCAAAGTATCAAAAAGGTTTAATTAACAAAAGAAGAAAAACAAAAAGTACTTAGTTTTTGCTAGTTAATTTTGCGTTTTACTTTTCTAGATAGGTGTAAGCTTCCCACCTCTGGAACCTTTTTTTGGATTTTTCTGAATTTCAATACTACTCTATTTAAGTTCATTTCCATTCCATCAGTGCAAGAATAATGACTTTAGCTCTTCTGCGGGCTTGGGAAAAGTCTTCAACGTACAGTCAGACGGACATCGCTCATGCGTCAACGCTATTTATAAGGATCCAGAATTTATATAGATATAGTATATACTGGGGTCCCATATTAATATTGAGGATATTACACACGGAATGCCAAACCTATACCCTATACTGTATACCCTTTCACTTTTTTGTGAAGGGTATAATTAGCGGGAAGTTGCAGGGATGACCTTTAGGGTCAACCGTTTTCAATATATTGTTACAAAGTTCAAAAGTAGATTTAAATATAACGACCATGTGGCTATATGTACTTGGCAGCACTGCCAAATCATCTCTAGTTGTCAAAATGTTACAACCCTGGTCGAACAATGAAGACAATATTTGAATTAACGGAAATGGAATATTCCGGATACATCGTTGAGAATATACAAGATCATTCGAGGCTGTGCGATAACAAGTATAAATAACAACAACAAAAAACCAAGCAACATCAATGCTAAGAGATGATGATGTTATTCTTAATGATATTGATGATGTTTGTAAATTCTGTACCTTTGTCAGATTTGAGTACTTTAAATTGTCCATGTTTTAAAATAAATTGTTCAACCAATGTTCTTGCTGTCGTAATTGCATCTTTTGTCGGCATTGGATGTGCAACAACAAATTTTGTTAGTTCACACTGCATGGTAAGAATGTATCGGTATTCATTTGAAATACGAAGAGGACCAACAGTATCAATTGAAATCACTTCAAAACTATTGTTTGGAGTGTCTGTTAGTGTTAATGGTTCTTTAATGTGTTTAGTTTGTTTGTTTCTGTTACAACTGTCACAATAAGTAATAAATTTTTTTACCATCTTATTCATATTTTTCCAAATATATCTCTGTTTTAGTTTAATGATTGTTTTTCTTATTCCTAAGTGGCCTGCGTGTGTGGTATTATGAAACTCGTCAATTAGTTTGTATTTTAATATGTCATCTGATATTCTTTTTGGGGCGTTGTATATTAATATTTTTAGTTGAGGACTTTTGTTGTTTATTTTTATCTTTGCATATGCTTCTTTTATATATTCTTTTGTATACATTTTAAATATTTTATCATCATTACGTAATGCTACTTCATATATATTTTCTTTCAATAATTTGGATATCAGTTTTCTCAGAATCGAATCTAGTTTCGCTGAGTTATCGCTGAATCCTGCTAGCTTGTTTTTACCATTTTCTTTTTCATATGTATTTTTGGAGCGTGATTTCTTCATATTCGAAACTGGTTTCGCAGAATTATCGTCACGTCCTATGTGCCCAATATTATTCTCAATTATTATATCGATATCTTCTATTTTCTCAAAATTATTAAATTGCAATTGCTTCATATATTTTATATCATTAATGGATATACATTCCCACATTTGAAGTTGATCAGACTTCTGAGAGCTGTATCTTTCCATACTGGTTTCTTCTACACGTGTTTTATTTTCTTCATTACTTTTATTTTTATCTTTATATATTCTTTTATTTGCCTCATTTTTAATTTCCTCATTATTTCTTTTCATTGCCCTTGTTGTGACTAAAACTTTCTTTTCTTTTTCGTCATTTTCTTGCGGTATCATTTGTTTTAGTGTATCTGAGTTTATTTCTATTCTGGAAAGTGCATCTGCATTAGTGTTCATCTTTCCCTTTTTATAAATTATTGTAAAATCATAATCACTTAAATCTAATCTGATTCTTGTCATTTTCGACGAAGGATTTTTATGTGAGAATAGTGAAATTAAAGGTCTATGGTCTGTAATTGCTATAAATTTTCTGCCGTATAGATAGGGTTTGAAAAAATTAATACTCCAATGAATTGCTAGAAGTTCTTTTTCTATTACTGGCTTATTAATGTCATGTTTTTGTAATGATTTACTGGCGTATGAAATAGGTAAATCTTGTCCTATTTCGCCTTGAGATAGTACTGCACCTAAAGCATAATTTGATGCATCGGTTGTTAGTATGAAAGGTTTTTCAAAATCTGGATGTTGTAATACAGGTGGGTTTATTAATTTTTTTCTTAACTCATCAAAAGCGTTTTGGCATTGTTCTGTCCATATGAATTTTGTTTTTTTCTTTAGCAGTGCGTTCAGGTCTTTGGCAATGTCCGCAAAATTGGGTATGAATTTTCTGTAATAGTTGCAGAATGCAACGATACGTCGTACTTTGTCAGCGTTATTAGGTATGGGATAATTTTTTATCACGTCGTATTTTGATGGGTCTGTTTTTACTCCGTCTTTTGTAATTAAATGTCCTAAATAAACTACTTCTGGTCTCAAAAAACAACATTTCTTCGGGTTTAATTTTAAATTATATTTTTGTAATCTATCTAGTACTTTGATTAAATTTTGGTTGTGATGGTTCAAACTACAACCGTAGACGATTATGTCATCTACGTAGAGAAAAGCTTCTGATTCTAGTCCGGATAATGCAATTGTAAGCATTCTTTGAAAACTGTTTGATGATATTTTTAATCCGAATGGAAGTCTTTTGAATTGATAATGTCCTTGTGGTGTAGAAAAAGCTGTTAGTGGTCTGGATTGTTTGTTTAATTCTATTTGGTGAAATGAGCTAGTCATATCCAGTGTAGAAAACCATTTGGCTCTGCCAAGTTTGTCTAAAATGTCTTCTAATCTAGTTAGAGGAAATTTGTCATTTACAATTTTATCGTTCAATTTTCTAAAGTATACTACTAGTCTCCATTTCTTTTTATCTTGCGTGTTTTTCTTGGGTACCAAGAGAAGTGGAGCATTATATGGGCTGACTGATGATTCTATTATGTCGTCATCAAGCATTGTTTTTACTTGTTCATTTATTATGTTTGTGTGTGAATGTGGTAGTCTGTAGTTTTTTATATATACTGGTGTATTGTCTGTGGTCATGAGTTCTTGGGTATAAAAATTGTTGACGGTTAATTTTTCATCTTCTAAGTGAAATATATTTTGATATTTTTTGAAAATGTTTACTAGTTCTGCTTGAGCATAATTGTCGTTGTTATTAATTTGCAATTCAGCTAGAATTTTTTCAAAACGTTTGGGGTTGTTGGCACTGGTGTAATTTAAGATACTGTAATTTTTGAGTGAATCTGTTTGAAGTTTAATGCCCTGTATTGTTATTGTCTCGTTCGTTGTGTTCAAAAGTTTTATGTGTGTCATGCCGCTTCTGGGTGCTATTGAGTTACTTAGAAATAAACCTGGTTTTAGTTCATCATTGAAAATTACGCTGTCTTCAGCTAAATTTAATTTTATCGCTTGTATTATCTCAGTTCTTGGAGGTATTTTTATTTGTAGTGAGTTCAATGCTCTTGTATGCATTGGAAGAATTATGGTATTATTATTTATAAATAGAGTTATTGTAAATGTTTCATAATCTATTTTGCATAGGTATTTCTTTAAAAAGTCTCTACCTATTATTCCGTCTGTTTCTATTGGAAAATCTGTTTTTACTAAATGGAAATTGTGAATGCATTTTTCTTCTGTTAATGTTATTTCTAAATCTAGTGTCCCTAAAGAATTTATTTCTTCTGTAGTTATGGCTGTTAATTTGCATTTGTCCTCTGGGTTAAATAGTTCGCCTTCGAAATCTGGTTGCATGCGGCAGAGTGATATGTCCGCACCTGTGTCTATTAAGAATGTTAGTTGTTTATTTTTGTAAGAAGTGATTATGAAGTTAGTGTTATTATCCGAAATTATCCATATTTTTAATTGTGGCTGTCCGGAATATCTACGTATTCTGAGCCCATTGTGTTTCCCGAATTTTTTACGGCGTGTATGCGTCTGTTACTATTTCTGTAATTTTTATTGTTACTATTGTGATTATTGTTAAATCTTCTACTAAAATTGTTGTTCGTATTGTTGTTGTTTCTTGGGCTGTTAGCTATATTGTTGTTATTATTGTTTCTATTATTAGTGCTGTATGATCTGTTGTAATTGGGGTTGTTATTTTGTCGCATGTATGTGTTGTGCCCATAGTGATTTTGGCGTTGATACCGTGGTTGATACTTCCTAACATGCAATATTGAATTGTTGTTTGCTCTATTTTCATTCTCCAATTCCAATGCTAGTTCATATGCTTCTTGTAAATTTTCTGGTCTAGCTGCATATATGGTTGATTTAAGGTTTTCATTTAAACCTTTCTTAAAAATGTCTAGAGCTAGTTTGTTATTTAATTTAACAATAACATTCTTTTCTGTCTGAGAGGCATTGTTTCCTAGTTCTTCTATCCCTAATTTATTTAATTTATCTATCATACCTGTTATTTTTTCTCTGAATGTATTCACCGCTATTTTGCCTTGATATAATGTATTTAGTCTATTTTGTAGCTCTGGTATTGTTTCCCTGCTCTTATATCTCTGTTCTAATAGATTCTTTAATTCTTCAAAGTTTTCAGGTTTTGTGTAGGTTCCTATTGCTGTTCGGACATTAGTGGTCAATTTAGCATGACATACGTACTGTAGGAAATCTGTTTTGGCCTCGGCCGATAGAGTCTTGTTGATTAATTCTGCTGTTATTAGGAAACTCTCTAATTCTATAAAATTACCTGAGAAAAGTGGGAGTGCTTTTGAAGTAAGTTCTAAACTGAATGCTGCCATTTTGATATTTTTATTTTCTTGTACTTCTTTAGAGCTGTTTAGTAAATAATCTTTAATGTTTTTAAAAATATTGTTAAATTCTATTTTTAATGCTATGGCTTTTTCTTTATCTTTTTCTTCAATTTCTGTTAATTCAAATTGCTTTCTTATTCTTCTAATTTACTTTGTAAGGTTTTTTCTGTATATGTTCTTCCTGGACTTTTCTTTAAATTTTTCCATATATCTTTTAATATTGTAATGCTCTCTTCCATTTAATTTAGTTGAATTTCAGTTTTATGCATCTATATTTCTTTTTGAGTGTACACATTAGTTATTGTGTTATTATTACTTCATAAATATTTATAATTTCTTTTTTTTTTTTTTGTTTACAGTATACTGTAAACATTCGATACTGTAAGCTAATTCAGGCTTTTTGTTTTCTTTCAAAGAAGTTTGTTCATTATTTTGATTGTTAATTGTAATTAATGTTTATATATTTTAAAATAAATTTTTTTTTTGTTTTTGTATTTATTTATTTGTATCCTAAAAAACAAGACATTTGTGTATTTTTAATATCATCAATGTAATTTTAACGTCAGTAACAGCATTATTTGTGTTCTGCCTGTTTCTGTGTTTTAATACGTGATTTTTAAAATAAATGTTAATTCTGTAGGCTATATATAGTAGTATTGTTATTATTATTAAAGTTTTGACATATTCTGGTATTGTATTCTTATAGTTGTTTCTTTATGGCAGCGCTTTTATCTTGTCCTGTTGTTGTTTTGTAGTGGTGGCCAGAGTTAGTTCTTTGAACAGGAGTGCCTTGGCTTTCCTGGTTTGAAATTTTTTTCCACCTCTTTTTTCTTTTGTGGCTTCACCTTTGGTATGGTTGGTTCCCAGTTGTTTTTTTTTTCGTCTTCTGTATTCTTCCAAGGAGATAGCCTTTGGTCCAGCCGTTTTTTGTGATGGAGTATACTTCGGCGCTGATTCGTCCACGGGGCCTGGGTTGTATTCCTGCTTTAGGTAGGCCTCCCAGCGTTGAAAAATGTCATTAATTTCTTCTTCCATATGAAGGATGTTTGCTTTCAGGATCAGAGGATCTGGTCCGTTGGCAGGATCGCCATGTAATGATGTTTAATGTTTTAATAGTGTTTACCCTGTAGCCCTTTATTTATTTTAAACAGCTGAAGGGTTCCAGCTCAACACTAGGCGTTCAAAGGAATGCCGAAATAATTGAGATTTAATAAAGAAACAAGGCAGAAGTGTGCCGGATTATGTTAAAAAATCAAGTCTGTTTTATTTAAATATTTCTTTGGCTTATATACTAGTTTTACAAATTTAACTTAGCCCTTCTAACTTATTTTAATATTATAAAATATAATATTCGTCTCTTTCACATATATGGAAATGTGAAAGGATTCGAATTACTTTTGTTTACTGACCAATCATAGAACATTGCATTGGAATGCACTCAATTTATTTAAACACTTGAATTAGTGTCACTCAAAATATTCTGATTGATCAGCGTTTTGTATTTTCATTACCAATTTGATATTGGTGAGAAAGAATAGTGTTTGTGTGTTACACTTTGTGAAATACACTACATATTAGGGGTATGCATTGTATATAAGTGAAGCACACTACAATTCGAGGCTGTGCGATAACAAGTGTAAATAACAACAACGAAAAACCTAGCAACATCAATGCTAAGAGATGATGATGTTATTCTTAATGATATTGTACGCAAGTATTCGCTGCTAACAAAAGCTAAACATGTACACCAATATACACAGCAACATACACACAAATATACACATAAACATACCCACATAGCACAAGCCGAAACAAAATTACGCAACTCACAGACCACTCATATATACAACCGCACATAGTTACCATAAACAAAACACACAAGACAGCATTGTCATATAAACAAACACACGTATATAGCTACATGTAAAGTAAAGCACAACCAACAACAACCATGACCAGATGCTTCGCGAAGTTACCAGACGATGTCATTTTGCTATATAAAGTCGCTGCCAGTAATCAGCGGGATCAGTGTGATTTTAAATCTAGACGTGTTAACATCGCTAAGTGTTTAGTAGTACAAATACTCGTGTTAATTAAGTAGTAAAGAAAGTGTTGCCGCATTATATTTCTAAAATTAATTGTCTGTGTTTTTAATTTGATGCAATTAAACGAATACTTGAAGGATAAGTAAAAAGCGTTTTTACGAAAAGTTCTAAAAACGTAACAATAGGTGTCAGAAGTGGGATTGCAAAAATAATTAAAAGGACATTGCAATTTAAGGAAAAAAGGACATTAAAATAAAATAATTATGAAATTTGATGGGCTAAAAGTTGAACAGCTAAAAAAGGTGCTTAGTAAGCGGGAATTGCCAACAGCAGGTAACAAGGCTGAACTGCAGAAGAGGCTGATAGATGAGTTTAAGAATCGCGGCATGGACATCGGGACATACGAGTTTGAGGACAAAGACGATGTAGAGGTATGTGTTCCTGCCACGACCAGCAGCATGAACATAAATTCAATGTTTGCTACTATGATGATTCAGATAAAAGGAATCAATGATGCACAAGTTGAAATTAAACAGAACTCTCAGCAGATGCAAGAGGCATCAAGGATCAGCAGTGAAAAGCTTGTAGCCGAAATAACTGAAATATAACATAACTATCATCAGATGCATGAAGCATCAAAGATCAGCACTGAATAGCTGGTAGCCGAAATACAGGGAGTGGAAACAAAACTGTTGGAGTCAAATAGAGCCACCAACGAGACTCTGGTATAGGTTTCTGAGGCCATTAATAGGAGGGTGGATTCTATTGAGAAAAAATTCTCAGAGCTGGCAGATAGAGTCCAGCATCTAGAAAGCGGTGGCCTCTACAAGATTTCGCAATGGAAATCGAGCGTTTAGTGCAGCTCACATATCCAGGCGAAAGTCACCCGTTACTGGACCACTTTAAAACTGAGGCGTTCGTTAATGGCATTCGCGACTCTGATATTAAACTGGCTGTGTGCGCTACGCAGAAATCCACTTTCGCTGAGACTGTTTCATTTGCGCTGGCTCAAGAGACTGCAAGGATGATTTTCAAGCCTTAGATATGTAAGGTGCGGAATGTGGAGGTTTTGCCCGAGGAAGATAACAGCCTAGTTGCTAGTTTTAAGGAGGCAATGCGACAACTGTTGGCGGATAGTGCTACCACAGAAAAGCCTAAGTGCTTTAACTGCGGAAAAATTGGTCAATTTCAGCGCAGCTGCAAAGCACCAAGAAAAAGAGGTAGATCTGTCTCGCCACTGAGAAACAGCAAACGAGTGAACTTAGAACCACAGCAGCAACATCATAAGAATCATCAAAATAAGTCTAACCATGGCGGTGGTGGTCAATCGTGCGATGCTGGTCGTAAGCGGCAGAACCATCCAAATCAACGTGGAGACAATCAGCAACGCAACAGCGGTAATTATTGTTCCAGTCGTATGATGGAAAATTATAGCATGAATCATAACAACTAACGCAATTATCAGGGCGGTAACCCTAATCGGCGCAATTGGAATACAAGTCGTGGCAACAATATGAGCAATTATGGAATGGGACCACGTTCTAATTTGCGTAACATAATGACCTATAGATCAGCTAATGGTTCCAGTGTGAGTCAGAAGCCTTTAGGTAATCCCATTAGGTTTGAACAAGATTTCGATTGTGAACAAGCAAATACTAAGTTCGAAGAACTTCGCTCACGACTACCAAAACATAAGGTGGGCGATGAACCAAAATCAGAACAGATGAATGGCGAAACTGATAAAAAGGATGAGTCCGGCAAAGAAAATGGAGCTGGTGAACATGAACCTGGAGAGAAAGGAGTTAATGTAGGCTACGATAAGACAAAGTCATTCTTTGATAATATTTCCTGTGAAGCTGCACAAGTTCGTATGAAGAATAAGAATTATAATTGGCGCCAGGAACGGATATTGAATTGTGAAACATTTGGTGTGTCATCTACAAGGCGCGGAGTTTATAGAGGACGCGGCAACTACTACTATAATCGTAATAAAAGCACTTACAGTGGTGGCAGTTACAACAATCGTGGCTACTATGGCAATAATTATCGTAATCGCAGCAACAATCGGAGTAAGATGCATAACAGAATCAAGATGGTCACTGACAACATGAAGGCTAGACAATTGGTTCTACTTTATAAACCACAACGGAAAAAAGGATTGTCCCCAAAATTATAGACTCGCTGGGATGGCCTGTATGAAATGATTAAGAGAGTGAATGACGTCGTGTGCCGGAAACACGACGTCGAAAATGAAGATGGTACATCTCGAACGATTGGCGCACTATGGAAGAGGTGATTGTATGCCTATTCGGGTCGAACAGGCTTAAGTGGGCGGCAGTGTTACAAAGTTTGAAAATAGATTCAAATATAACGACAATGTGGCTATATGTACTTGGCAGCACTGCCAAATCATCTCTAGTTGTCAAAATGTTACAACCCTGGTCAACACAATGCAGATAATATTTGAATTAACGGAAATGGAATATTCCGGTTACATCGTTGAGAATATACAAGATCATTCGAGGCTGTGCGATAATAAGTGTAAATAACAACAACGAAAAACCAAGCAACATCAATGCTAAGAGATGATGATTTATTCTTAATGATCTTGTACGCAAGTATTTGTTGTTAATAAAAGCTAAACATGTACACAAATATACACAGCAATATACACAGCAACATACACACATAGCACAAGCAGAAACAAAACTACGCAACTCACAGACCACTCATACATACAACCACACATAGTTACCATAAACAAAACACACAAGCCAGCATTGTCATATATACAAACACACGTATATAGCTACATGTTAAGTAAAGCACAACCAACAACAACCATGACCAGATGCTTCGCGAAGTTACCAGACGACGTCATTTTGCTATATAAAGTCGCTGCCAGTGATCAGCGGGATCAGTGTGATTTTAATCTAGACGTGTTAACATCGCTAAGTGTTTAGTAGTACAAATACTCGTGTTAATTAAGTAGTAAATAAAGTGTTGCCGCATTATGTTTCTAAAATTAATTGTCTGTGTTTTTAATTTGATGCAATTAAAGCAATAAACCAACATGGCGCTCTAGAAAAGTAAAAACAATTGTGTTGGAAAATGTATGCAATTATCTAAGACTCCTTTATTAATATTGTTACGTTTCTAGACCTTTTCGTAAAAACGCTTTTTACTTATCCTTCAAGGATTCGTTTAATAAAAGATTTGTGTAAAACTGTGAAATATCATTGTAGTATTTCAAAAAAACTGTTTGAAAAAGATTTATGTGATATATTGTGAAAAGTAGTAATTATTCAAAAGTGAAATAAAGATAGATAATTGCTCTTGCAATGTTGATTACGAAAAATAGTATAGTGCATTCGCGATAATATGAATTAATTAAAACCAAGCCTGTGCAGATTTGCAAGGTTGTTCATATATACAAATGGCATCTAATTTCCTTTTAAATCATTTTACTAATATAAATAACAGTTTGTTATGTATAGTTTGTATTAAATTTAAAAAAACTCTACAGTTTATTTTTGAAAAAAAAGATACAGTTGACAGTTATTATAGGAAAAAAATCTGTGATTTTCCTTTACTGTGTTTTTGTTCAATCATCTTTGTAACAGCCCGCTCTCTTAAATGTTAGTCTGCCAATAGGGATGTTTTTTTTTCTTATGTTCAAAAACAATCGTTACAATGCATTTTCTATTTTTGGGTACCCGGAGCCCCGTACAGTTTTTCTTTTTCCGTGTCCAATAAACGTATTGTTAATACATTTCATAATAGCATCTTTATTCTTTTTTTATTCCACATATTGTGGACTTTTTCACACCAAATTTGTGTGTTCAATTAGTAAAACTTCCAATGTTTCCTAAATATTATAAGATTTTTGATTTTTCTTCATACATACATATATTTGTTAGTTTAAAAATTTGATTACTACTACTAAAGCTTAATTTTTTGTCGAAATGTCCATGTACATATATATCTACATAGTATAATCAAACAATTCACCTGACTATCTAGACCCGGTCCTGGTTTAACTGTGCTATGACCCTGATGAAATTTACGTCTGAATGATCCACTTGGTGAATGAAATGTTTCTCCACTTTCAGAACTTTGTGTGCTGTAGCGTCTTTCTCTTGCACGTTTTTGTTCATCCCGCCTCTTCCGTTGACGCTTTATCGCCATGGCAGAATGTATACCCACTGCGTGCATGTTCAATCTGAAAATAAAAATAGTACAATATATCGTTACAAAGTTTAAAATTGTATTCAAATTTAACGGCAAAACAGGGTATATATGTATACTTGGCAGCACTGACAATACAACCTTCATTGTCAGCAAGCAAACTTGTCAACAGTATAATAAGAATTTGAATTAATGGATACGAATATTTTTTTAATACGCAAAATGTGCGGAATGTGTGTAATTCGACATAAAAAGTAAAAAAATCTATATATATATATATATATATATATATATATATATATAAAAATAAGTTGCATTGTGTTTGTAATTGATGTTATCTGGAATGCGTAAACCGATTTTTTATGAAAGGTGACGTCAATACCAAGGTTTTTATAGTTGTAGTTTAGTATAAAACACGTATATTCAATGCTTAACAACTATTTATTATTATTTATTTCAATTTAATCAAGTGAGAAAGAATTTACATTTATTTTATTACAAAGACTAGATATCTACAACTGTAGCAGCAAACACGACTCTCGGAACTAATTTCTGTTTTCGTCTATCAATTCGTTTGTTGTTCTTTGACGAGTTGCCAGACGGTTGGTTTTGTAAATCAGGCAGGCTTGGTGCTGCCACATCCACCCCCTCCCCAGTGACAAAGTCGGTATCTGACTGGAATGATATTTCTGTAGGCGTTGGACTACGTTGCGCAACATTTGTGATTGCTGGAAGTTGAGGAGCAGATGAAGTTCTTTGAGGCATCAAATTTGTATTTTGTTGAGTGTCATTTATAATGAAAGCTGGTTTTAATCTGTCTGCAGATACGTTTACATCCTTTTCTTTGATTCGAATTTTGTATATTCGGTCTGAAAGTCGTTCTACCACTTCGTAGGGACCAGTGTAGGGTACCTGGAGGGGTTCTCGAACAGCATCAGTACGTAGAAATACGTGAGTACAATCATGGAGATTTTTTAACAAAAATATCTTGTCTTTGTTATGATGAGCTGTTGGTGTAGGGCGTAGAAGATTAAAATGCTTTCGAAGTTTTTGTAAAAATTCAGAAGAATCGACGGAATTTTCGGCTTCATCAAAGAAATCATTGGGAAGACGCAATGAGCCACCATAAAGTAAATCGGAAGATGATGCTTTAAGGTCTTCTTTAAATGCGGTTCTAAGTCCAAGTAGGACTGTCGGTAGTATATCAGTCCATGATACGTTAGGATGACACATTAGAGCAGCCTTGAACGATCTGTGCCACCTTTCAACCATACCGTTGGATTGAGGATGATAAGCAGTAGTTCGTGAACGCTTTGAACCAATGCAATTTGCAAGTGATTTAAATAACTCAGATTCAAATTGAGTACCTTGATCAGTAGTAATAGTTTTAGGACAACCGAAACGAGATATCCAATTTGACCAAAATGCTGCTGCAACAGTCTGGGCAGACATGTCCTTCAACGGAACAGCTTCAGGCCAACGAGAGAATCGGTCGATCATCGTGAGGCAATATCTGTAACCTTGTACAAGTGGCATCACTACGATATCTAAATACACATGGTCAAAACGATTGTCTGGAACATCGATTTTGTTTGGCAGTAATCGGTTGTGCCTCGTGATCTTAGCTCTTTGGCAGGACAAACAATTTCTGGCCCAATTAATGATTTGTTTTTTCATTGTCGGCCACACGTATTTTTTTCGAATTTGTTGGAGAGTAGCCTTGCCACTCGGGTGAGACAAATTGTGTATTCCATTAAAAACTTGTTGGCGAAGATCTTCGGGAATATAAGGGCGAACATATCCGGTTGATACGTCGCAGTAAACTGATGATGAATCAAAATGAACGATTTGAAGTTTCAGTGAACTATT
This sequence comes from Linnaemya tessellans, assembly GCA_951800035.1. NCBI lineage: Eukaryota > Metazoa > Arthropoda > Insecta > Diptera > Tachinidae > Linnaemya > Linnaemya tessellans. The sequence goes on from OX637533.1 coordinate 58,264,423, forward strand.
ACCTTCCAATAAGATTTTTAATTCTTCGTCTACTTCTTGAGCTGATTGAAGTACTTCCATTGAAATTGTTGATGGCATAGAAATTTCATTAAGACGAGATAGTGCATCTGCTACTGTATTTTCAGTACCGCACAAGTAAACTATTTCAGTAGTAAACTGAGAAATGTAATCAAGATGTCTCAATTGTCGAGGCGAGGTTCTTTCCGGTTTTTGAGAAAACGCATAAACTAGTGGTTTATGATCAGTCTTGATAACGAAGTGTCGAGCTTCAAGCATATGACGGAAATATTTCACGGCATCATAAATCGCAAGCAATTCCCTATCATATGTGCTGTCATTTTTTTCGGCTGACGATAATTTTCGGGAAAAGAAACCGATAGGTCTCCACACACCAGCAATTTTTTGCTCAAGGGCGGCTCCGATAGCTGTGTCAGAAGCATCTGTGTTTAGAGCTAGATTCGAATTTGGTGCTGGATGTGCTAACAATGCGGATTCACTAAGACTACGTTTACAAGAAGAAAATGCATCATCAGTCTCAGGAGTCCATGGAACTTTTCTTTTGTCATTTTTCTTTGAATTTGTTAGAAAATTATTAAGTGGTGCTTGTAATTCTGCCGCATGTAGAATACATCGCCGATAATAATTAATAACACCGAGGAATCTACGAAGTTCGCAAATGGTTTCGGGTTTGGGGTAATTCATGATGGCAGTGACACGATTGGTTGGAGGTCGGCAGCCACTACCATTAATTGTATACCCAAGGAACTGTACCTCCGACTGACCAAAATTGCACTTGTTAACATTGATGGTTAGACCATATTGGCGCAGCCGCTCAAATACTTGTCGCAAATGACATTGATGTTCATCGGCAGACTTGGACATGATGATTATGTCGTCAATGTAGCAATATACAAAATCAAGGCTTCTTAACACAGAATCCATAAACCTTTGGTATGTCTGCGTGGCATTACGTAGCCCAAAGGGCATAAATAAAAACTCTACCAGACCAAATGGAGTACAAACGGCTGTTTTTTTAATGTCCTCTTCGGCCATTGGTATCTGGTAGTAGGCTCTAACAAGGTCAATGGTTGTAAAAATTGACTTACCGTGTAGTTTTTCAGAAAAGTCGTTAATGTTGGCTATAGGGTAACGATCCGCTATAGTTTGCGAGTTAAGTTTTCGATAGTCGCCACACGCTCGCCAGCCTCCAGTTTTTTTAGCAACCATGTGTATTGGACTGGCCCATGTACTCTTGGAGGGTCGACATATGCCATTATCCAATAAAAAGTCTATTTCAGCTTTTGCTGCAGCTAGTTTATCACCAGACAGTCTCCGTGGACGATCAGCAACTGGTTTGCCTGTAGTTTCAATATGATGAATAAGTAATGCCCCAGCGTTAGGTTTTCGAATCAAAGTTGTTGTTGTAATATCAATAAATTCTGCAAGAAGTTCAGAAAAATTATTATTTGTTGTTGTAGACAATGTTGAAATACTAAAATCTTTAGTTTCACGAATTTCACCACCGCTTGTTAGTTTAGTAGCATTATCAATTAGACATTTTCTTTTAAGATCTATAAGTAAATTATAATGGCTCAAAAAATCGGCCCCAAGTATGGGTGATCCAACGTCAGCAATAATAAATAACCATTTGAGTTCACGGCGGAGACCCAAATCCAATTTGAAAACGCAATGTCCAAAAGTTTTAATTTCACTACGGTTTGCAGCAAGAAGCTTGACAGTTGTTGGCGTTAGAGTTGCTTTGATTAAAGATGGTGGTACTACAGATACCACCGATCCTGAATCAACCAGATAACGTGTGTTTGTTGACTTGTCAAAAATATGCAATCGATTTTCTTCTGTTAATATATTACGATCGCTGCCGCCAACCGAGTTGACTGACGACAGCCCCTCTAGTTTTCCGGATTTGGTTTCCAACGGGGACATGTTGGCTTGCAATGTTGAGCTGCATCGCCAAATTTTGTATGATACCAACATAACAGAGATTCGGTAGTATTCTGATGAGAGTTTCGTGCACGGCTACGAGATCTGGATCGTGCTCGATTAAAATTGCTTTTATTGTCGTTCTGTTGTACTTGAATTTTCTTAACTTCCTCTGTTAAATTTTTTATAGCCTGGCAAACATCTGAAAAGGTCGTGCGTGGAGCAACTGCATCAACAGGAACACTTGTGATGTGACTTAATGGTGCCACTGGCACGCAACCTGTCACATTGTGGTTTGCATCTAGCATTTTGTCGGCCGTTTCTGAAAGCTTTTCCAAATCATCGTCTTTCCACACAGATAATATAGGGCGAATTGAATCTGGCATTCTTCCGAGGAATAATGTGCGAATAATTGCTTCATTTTCCTTACCCGGAGCTAGACGTCTCATAGTCGATAAAATTTCTGAAGGTTTTTTTCCTGAGGTTTCACAACCCTGCAATAAACGTCGTAGTATAGATTCGGACGTTTCAGCAAATTTTGCAATAAGGCGTTGTTTCAATGTACAGAATTTGTTACCCTGTGGAGGATTTGCTACCAGGTCTTCGATTGATAAAAGTATTTCGTCTTCCAGATGTACTAAGACAATATCAAATTTGTTCGAATCTGATGTGATGTTACACAAAGCAAAAGATCTTTCAATTTGGGCAAACCATAAATGCGGATTGTGTTTGTTGAATTTAGGAATATGGACTTTTTGGAGGTTCGCAACCGATGCGTCACTCTCATTTGCCTGATACTCTCGAAGAGTGTTGACTTCACGTTGTAAAGCTTGCATTTGTGTTATCATATTTTCCATCTCGACCATGTTAACGCTGCTTGAATCAAAAAATTCTATTTCCTCACCACCTGATGAGATTTCTTCTGCCTCGGCTGATTTGCGTTACCTTAAGTTGTAAGGGTGTTTGTTCATAGGCAGGATTAGTTTTGCTCGAACTAAAATCACAAGCCATTCACTTGAAAAAAACGTTGAAAATTCAAAAACTATGCCGCTGCGCTGCTTCCAAGAAACATTTTCTACCGTCGTGAGAAATTAGCTTAAATTTCTGTTTCTAAGAATTTGTGTAAACTACGGGGTCACCAATATAGTTGTAGTTTAGTATAAAACACGTATATTCAATGCTTAACAACTATTTATTATTATTTATTTCAATTTAATCAAGTGAAAAAGAATTTACATTTATTTTATTACAAAGACTAGATATCTACAACTGTAGCAGCAAACACGACTCTCGGAATTAATTTCTGTTTTCGTCTATCAATTCGTTTGTTGTTCTTTGACGAGTTGCCAGACGGTTGGTTTTGTAAATCAGGCAGGCTTGGTGCTGCCACATTTTTATCTATAAACGGTCTCTGCATATGTATTGGTTCATGAGTTATAGCCATTTTAGTGAACACTGCATTCATTTCGAAATATTTCAAAATATTTGAGTTCAAACAGCGAAAATATACATATAATGCTGTAGCGGACTTTTTCTCTATGGTCGTTAGGTATTGAGTGCATGCTATGACTAGGGCTGCCATTTCCAATTGTAGAAAAGGAGGACAAAGACCTTGAAAAAGGAGGACAATTGACTCAAAAAAGTGGACTCTTTTTTTGCCTAAAATTCAAATCAATAAACTCAATAAAATATACAAAATTACTTATTTTTATTTAAAAAAATTATATTCATTTCAATACATGGCACTCATTCAACAATACTATTAACTCGAATTTTTTTTATTTTATCTTTTTGGCAAAAACAATACATAACACTTATGTCTACCTATGGTTAAAAATTCCCATAATTCCGACTACTCTTTGTTAATAAAATTACATGTTGTGATCTTTTTCCTGCTGAAATGGGTTATTTCTGTGAACCAAGAAAACAAAATTATTTTGAGTTGTTTGAAGTGATTGGTCTTACGAAATGATTGTTTTTTTCATAAAAAGTAGTATTTTGAGTTAGGTAGTTATTCTAATAATAAAAGTTTCTTTTAGTCAGGTAATATTTTGAGTTGCAAATGTTTAATTGATTCAGGCTAAGCTAATTTTTTTGTTTTAATTCGAAATATGATTGTTTTCATGAAATAATGATTAACTTTTTCTTTGAGTTGTTACTGTTTTCGTGAAATAATTTTGTCTTTTATTGAGTTATTACTGTTTTGATGAAATTATTTTAATGACACTTTGTAATATTATCACTTTATCATTTTGCATTTGAGCAATATAGCAAAAAATGCAATTTTGATCAGCGAATATTTGAAATAAAAAAGTCTAATTAGCTCTATTAACTAAATGAGTTGTCCAAAAAACAAAAAAACAAGTAAAAGTGCTATAATCGGCTGTGCCGAATCTTAAATACCCTTCACAGATGTAATTCTTCTTTCTTTCTCTCTTGCTAAAACAGAAAGTAGCTTTAAGAAATAATTTAAAAAAACAAAATGATGTCATCAGTTAGTTTTATATTTAAGACAACGTTTAAATTTTTTGGTTAGGAAGCTAAATGTTTGGCGTCTTCAAAATATTTAATATGTTTAATTTCAAAAATATTTAATATGTTTAATTTACAAACATAAAGAAAAAATCCGTTACATGTAGCCCAACAGGTTCTAATTGTCCAACGGTAGAATAGTATTTTAGTATTTTTTGGTTCTTAATACCAATTTATTTCTTCATCATAACAATCAAAAATAACAAATTATATGGTTACTTTTATGAATCAGAAAATGTCGATATTCCAACCCTGAGATTGGATTTTTAATTATTTTGGTTTTTAATACCAATTTAACTCTTCCCGAAGTATAAAAAAGATTTGGTTCACACACAACCAAAATAAGGAACTTAGATGGCTACTTTTATGAACTAAAAAATTTCGACTTTCCAACCCTGGAACCGTGTTTTTAATACCAAATTAATTCTTCCTGAAGTATAAAATAGGTTTAATTCACTACAAAAACAAAATTTGGCATTTATGTGGGTATTTTTATGTACCAGAAATATTTCGATTTTCAATCTCTGGAAGCGAATTTTTATTTCTTACCAATGAAAGACTTCTTTAGTGAATTTTTAAACTTTTTGGTCTTTTTGGTACATAAAATATTTTAATAATGAGGTTCATGCAACTCTTAATAATGAGGTTTATTTAAGAAAAACTTAAAAATTGTAACCATTTTGGTCACTTCCATGTATACAAAATATTGCAGTTATCCAACCCTGGAATCGAAATTTTGATTTGTTTTAATATATTATAACAATTTTGTTTTTCCTGAATTAAAAAATAGTTTTAATTAGTAAAAAAACCGACGTTAGTTGGCTTTTTGGTTACTTTTATGTATAAAAAAATTCAATTTCCCATCCCTGGGAGCGAAATTTTAATATTTTTGTCTTCTTTTTTTACCAATGCTAATTTCCATTACTTATAAAGTAGTTTTATTTATAAAAATCTTAAAATTAGCAATCATTTTTGTCACTTTCATTTTCTACAATATATTGCATGTACCAAAAAAACTTTCCCAGCCCTAAAATTGAAATTTAATTTTTTTTTGCTTTTTTATAAATGCGACTCTTAATGAGGTATAAAGTAGTTTTATTGAAGAAACATTTTAAATTTTTAACCATTTTTTAAAAAAATTAAATTTCCCACCCCTGGAAGCAAAGTTTTAATATAAATTTTATTTTATTTTTGCCAATGCAAGTCTTCATGACGTATAAAGAGGTTTTTTTTAAAGAAAAACTTAAAATTTTTAACAATTTTAGTTACTACATGTACTACGAAATACGGAATAGGACGAAAAATAAATTTTTAATTTCCCATCCCTGGAAATTTTTTTTTTTAGTTTTTAATAGACCATTGAGGCTCCCCAAAGCACGAAATAGATTTAATTTACAAACATTAAAAAAAATAATTGATTTTTGGTATAAATTTTGCGTCGAGAAATAGGTGTAAGCTTCCCAGCTCTGGAAACATACTTCGGATCTTTCTGAATTTCAATGGCACTCTATTTAAGTTCATTTCCAATCCAACGGTCCAAGAACGAAGTCTCTAGCTTTTCTGGGGGCTTGGGAAAACCGATTTCACGTACAGACGGACATCGCTCAATCGTCATCGCTATTCATAAGGATCCAGAATATATATACTTTATGGGGTCCCATGTGAATATCGAAGAAATTACACACGGAATGACACACCTATATATACCCTTTCACTTTTTCGTGAAGGGTATGAAAATAATTCAAGAAAATGATAGTAACTAAAAAAATCGCTTTTCTATCTACAGACAATGAACAAATAAAAACGTTATGCAGCGCAATACAATAATTGATGGGTTTTCTAAATATTGCCGAACTTTTGTTAATGAAAACTTCCTTAAGCGTTAAGAAAAAAGTTTTTTGTCCCTCCTGAAAACTTTGAAGTTTTTGAGTTAATACAGTATGAGAACTTGTGGCACACCAATTTCAAAGCATTATCCGGCAAACATACAAGCGTATATCTCCGGATTTCAAATGACTTCATTTGGAGCGACAAATATTATTCGGGATAATTTTATGCCAACGTTCAAGGTATTTTTGTTTGTTTTGATGTTTATTTAAGTGATCGCGAAATGTGCTATTGTGAAAATTTCAATCTTCAATAGATTTAAGACCAAGTTTACCATCGACTTGGTACTTTGTTACCCTTTCCTGATCAAAGCTATAAATTTTTGCAAATATACTTTGGGTAACTCAAATGTGGAAACCGATTGTCGTTGTGTTATTTCATCAAATTTGCGGAGGGATATTATCGAGCGTTTACAGAATATGTTGCATGTTGAAAATGAATTAGTGCGACTTTTTCAAACTGCTCTCGATCAAATGCCATCTGATGAATATGCAATTGTGATTCGAACTGATAAAACGCCTCCTGGGCAACATGTAAGACGATTTAATGCGCCCAAAATGGATGATGTCGCTATTGTAATCGTAGGCGATGAATTCAATTCCCGTGACGTTGTGCTGTGCCGTAGAAATATGCAACTGCAGCGAGTATCTGAAACTCATCGCTGGTGTGATGGATTACAGTACCCATTGTTGTTTTGTCGAGGAAAAGACGGCTATCATTTTAACATTAAACATTAACATCAATCCGTCTACCGCATTTAAATTTTATTAAATTTTTATCTTTTTTCGAATAATTTGTCATTCTAGGAACGGAATCAAATAAAAAAGTTAGCGCAATGAATTATTATTCAAATCGTCATATTTTTCATTGTCGTAGACTTTTCCATCAATTTGTTGTTGATATGCACGCCAAAATTGAAAGTGAACGTTGCGTGATGCTATAAATAATGATCTTTTGCCTTCAACGTACACAGGCAGCCCACGTCATATGCATGAGTACTAGCAGGATACAATGACTTATGTGCGTCATTACGGTCGACCAGATTTATTTATAACATTTACGTGTAATCGGCAATGGAGTGACATTAAAGATAATTTATTCGCTGGCCAAAGTCCAACCGACCACCATGATATCACTGCCCGTGTTTTTAAGCAGAAATTGAAATCGTTTGTGGATTTTATCGTGAAATCTAAAGTGTTTGGTGAAGTGCTGGATGTACTCTGTGGAGTGGCAAAATCGTGGTTTGCCACACGCTCACATTTCAATATGGTTGGTGAATAATATCACACCGGATGAAATTGACAATGTTATATGTGCTGAAATTCCAGATCAAATAAGTGATCCTGAATTATATGATGTTGTAGTGCAAAATATGATACACGGTCAATGTGGAGAATTCAACATTAACTCCCCATGTATAGTTGATGGCAAATGTAGTAAACGTTATGCAAGAGCTTTGGTTTCGGATACAATCACTGGAAATGATGGCTACCCATTATATCGTCGTCGATCAACTCAAAATAATGGGAGATCAGACAAAATAAAAACGTTAAGGGCGATAATCGTTGAATTGTCAAAAGTTTTCAAAGCTCATATCGTTAGCCAAACATGCAAATAGGCTAAGTACATTTTTATAAAAATTGAGATTTTGATACAGAATGATAAAACAATCAAAAATACATCATGTAGAAAAAAAATACCGTTATGTCGATTTTCCCCTTCGTTTCGCAGTGGTATGAAAATATGCTAAGTCCAACACACAAAACGCAAATATGTTAAGTCCACACAGAATTCCAAAACAAATTATGTTTGTCTGAAAATGAATAATTCTCCCTGCCAATGACAATCCAGCAAAAATAATGTTTTACACTGACGGTTGTACCTATCAAAACCGTAACTGTGTAATGAGTAATGCCTTGCTTAATTGTGCTCTAAAACATGGCATTATTATTGAGCAAAAAATACTTGAAGTCGGTCACACCCAAATGGAAGCAGACAGTGTTCACTCAAAAATAGAACGTGCTTTAAAAAATAGAAACATAGACGTCCCTGTTGAATACATTGGCATATGCAAATCAGCCCGTAAGAAACCTGAACCCTATGATGTCATGTATTTGGATCATACGTTTTTTAAAACTTTTAAAAGTATTCGACCTGGTCATGGAAAAGGCGATGCGAAGGTGACGGATATTCGTGGTATGAAATATACTCCAAATTGCGAAGTATTTTTTAAACTCCGATTTCCGGATGACTGGAGTACTTTACCCCAAAAAATAAACAAAAGTGTAAAAGCTATACATTTTTCAAACTTCCTTGGACTATACGCAGAAAGAAGAAAAATAACTGCCAAAAAATACGAAAACCTGCAATATTTAAAAACAAGTCTACCCAAGGACCACCATATATATTATGATGAATTACCACATGAGTAGCACATTATGTTCACCTTGTACGCAGCATAACTTTTTATAAACAATACCCCATTTGTTAACAGCAATGAAAAGACTGTTATTTTTGTGTTATTTTGAAAACTATTACATTAATTTCATTACATTTAATTTTTTTATTTACAACTTGTGGAGAATTTTTTTTTATTTCTTTTGTTTTCTTTCTAATTAATAAAAATAAAAAAACATAAAAAACAGAAAATAAAAACAGAAATATAAAACAGAAAAAGTTAGAAAATGTTTTCTTCCTCCTGAAAAATGTGTAAAACTGGACTTAGCATATTTGCATGTTTGGATAACGATATATATATATGTTGTGAGGCGGTTTCTAAAGTGTAAACAACAAGAAATGAGCGCAAAAAAACATTCTGGACAGAATTCCTGGAACTGTAAATGTAGTGGAGAATTTAACCACTACCCTGTTGATTTATATAGCAATACTGTGTGGGTATGTATGTACATTAGGGTGCGCCTTATATGTATGGGCCAAATTTTTTTTCAAAATTTGGATTGTAACTCTCCCCAGAAATGTTCTCTATACCAAGAAGATACTTTGTGGAAAGTTATAGTAAGATTGCAACAGGAGAAGGCGTGCCGCAACCGCCCACAAGTTGTAATTTTTTTTAAATTCATATAGAAGAACTACAAATGCTGATTTGAGGATTGGCTTACGGAATATTCTGACAATTTTTAGGTGAATTATAGTAAATTGAATTGTTCTGTGTATAAAAATGTTCTAAAAATTATAATAAGACTGCGGTTTTTAAAGTTTTGAAATTTTTTCATTCACATGCTCAGCCATATATGGATTTTAACAGTTATTATCAAAATAAGTAAAGTTTTTTGGTTTGTAAGGTAAGACAAGGGATAAAAAATGCATATATAAATCTGGTAGCTCTAGAACTTTAATAATGAATAGTTGTGTAATCTCGCTACAAATTTTAAACAAAACGGTGAGTCCCCCCATTAAAGTGTTCTTTGATTAAATACATTTTTTCACTTGAGAAATAGTACCGCTGTTAGAAAGTTAAAAAGTAAAATTGTTAATAAACAAATAAAAACCTAAAACCAATAAGTCTGTAAGTTTGTAAAATTAAAGAAAAAATAAATAAAATGAACACAAGAGCAAAAGAACAAGTGTACCTTCTCGGCTATGATGAAAGCCAAATAATAGGTGCCAAGCTGCCTTCTAATGCTCGAAGTAGAAGTTTTATGGAACAAAGCACGAATCCCAATAAGATCTACTGATAAATGTGTTTTAAAAGTAGAAAGTTTATATTTAGAATGGAGAAATTTACAGAAAAGCTCGAAACGCCAAACATTAGTACAGGAGAAACGTGAGAAGGATTTTGTTGATAAATTTGACGATTTGTTTGACGTTGCACATTCTAATGCATTGGATATGATCTCTATAGCGGAAGATAAGATTTTTTTAATAAATCAAAGAAAAAAAGGTAGACCTGGAGCAATGATAGGTAGTGACTGCAAATTGGCAAAAAAAGAGAAAGCCAAATCGATTCGAGAGAAGAATAAAGAATGTTTTCAAGACAAACATACGGTCGTATTGCAAGGTAAATTTTTAAGTTAAAGTGTTCTTTGTACTAATTTATTTTTAAAAAATGTAGGCGAATATGACAACTTTGAATCACAGTCAAGTGACGAAGAGGCTATTGACAATTACGAAATTGAAAAAATTCCAGACCCAATGTATGAGATAGGTGCCAGTACTTCAAGAAAAAAAAGAGGTCGACAAAATTTTATAACACCAAAGCTCGTTTCTGTTTTAGATAAGTGTAAAGTTAGTGATCGCGATGCCGTTCGAATTCTAATAGCAACTACTCAAGCTTTGAACCATGACGTAAATGATTTAGTAATACATGCCACTTCAATCCGCCGGTCACGCACTAAGTTTCGTTTTGACGCAGGCAAGAAAATTCGGGAAAGGTTTCAAGAGAAACATATAACAGCAGTAACTGTTCATTGGGATGGTAAAATTTTGCCATCACTAATGGGCAGGGAACGAGTCGATCGTGGTCCTGTAATTATATCTTTTGATGGAACTGAGCAGTTACTCGGGATTCCGACGATATGTTCAGGCACGGGAAAACAGCAAGCAGCGGCCGTCTTTGATTTACTTAAACAATGGCAGCTCGATGAAAAAGTTGAAGCTCTGTGCTTCGATACAACCGCAACAAATACAGGAAGAATTCAAGGTGCGTGTGTGCTTTTGGAACAAACACTCAACAAAGATCTTCTGTATTACCCATGTCGTCATCACATATTTTAAATACTTTTGCGGAGCGTATTTGAAGCAAAAATGTTAATATCTTCTGGTCCCACTGTCAAAATATTTCAAAGATTCAGGGATGACTGGAGTAAACTAGATAATAGTAAATTTAAAGCTGGTGTTCAAGACAAATATGTGGAATATGTAATCGGGGATACAACGGAATTATGTGAGTTTATTTTAATTACTTTAAGCAAAATGCAACCACGGGAAGATTACAAAGAACTCCTTCAGTTGGCAATAGTTTTCCTAGGAGGGAAGCTTCCAAATTTTACATTTCGAAAGCCCGGAGCGTTCCACCATGCACGTTGGATGTCTAAAGCAATATATTGCTTAAAAATGTATTTATTTCGAGACCAAATATTTTCGTCTGAATATGAGGTTAATGCCATTCGAGATGTATGTATTTTCATTATAAAAATATATTTAAAAGTTTGGATAAAAGCGCCGATTGCAACAGAAGCACCCAACCAAGATTTGACATTATTAAAAAGTTTATATCTTTACAATGATGTTGATGAAAATTTAAGTCGTGAGCTAACTAGAAAGTTCTGCAGCCATTTGTGGTACATTTCGCCAGAATTAGTAGCGCTTTCTTTTTTTGATGAACAAATTTCAAACGACTCAAAACGACTTATGGTAGCAGCTTTAAATCAGCCTGATGAAGATGATAAAAAGAAAGTAACAATTCTTCCCCATCAAATAGATCAGTTTATGAACAAAAATATCGAGAATTTTATTTCGCAAAAGACCTTGAATTTTTTCCAAAGGTATTCAATTTCAACAGATTTCTTACAGAAGGATCCTGAAGTATGGCAAAATGATCAGTCGTATAAAATTGGCTTGGCTTTTGTAAGTAAATTGAGGGTTGTTAACGATACTGCAGAAAGGGCTGTGAAGCTTATGGAAGAATTTAATCAAGTTTTATCACATGATGAAGAAGAAAAACAATTTATAATGCAAATTGTAGCTGATTATAGGAAACAATATCCTAATGCAAGCAAATCAGTTTCATTAAGTGAATAAATTGTTTCGAAAATTGCTTAGTAAAAATTAGTTAAAAATATTATTTCATAAAAATAATTTTTTTTTAAATATACTTATTCCTTTGAGGAAATGTAATTAGCTTAATAATATTATTTTATTGAAAAATCACAATAAATTAAACACAACAGAGGCTTATTAAAGTTATTTTTTATTATAAAAAAGAATTAATTTCATATAAACTATCAAAATCGGTCTGTTTGCAGAAAAAATGGCATAACTTAAAATAACAGTGTTTGAACACTATTCGTTATAGAACTCAGATTCAGAAGGAATAGATTCATTACATAATTTCCAAGAATATTTAAAATTTCTACTCGAACTTATATTTAAATAATTGATGTGATAATTGATTTGAAATTTATTTTGATAATATTACCATTTTGTGGGCGGATGCGGCACGCCTTCTCCTATTCCAATCTTATTGAAATTTTTTACAACGTATTTTTTGGCTATAGAGAACATTTATAGGGGGAGTTAAGGTTCACTTTTTCACTTTTAAAAATAAGGCGCACCCTAATGTACATACATAAAATACGAGTACTTTAAAAAATACAAAATAAACTGTACATATTTTAAAGCTTTTGAACTAAGCTCATATATTTGAGTAGTTAATGAAAGAAAATCAGTGTTCATATTTTGGAGTGTGCATATATCAGGGTGTTCGTATTATCGTGCACTGTATATACATATATATATATATATATATATATATATATATATATATATATATATATATATATATAGCGTACCGACTACAATTATTGGCACTACAAAATATTGACCTAATTATTGGCACCTCCTACTTGCATAGCATTTATGAGACATCGTTAAAGTCCCGTTGTTCCTAAGTTCATTTTTTCTCACTCTATGATCTCTTTCCAATATTTTTTCTGAACTGATGCAAAACATTAAAACGCTCAGTTGCTTGTAATCTTCCAAATAAGAAGGGTGTTTTTAAAGGAAGTTTGTGCGCGGTTTTTAGTGTGGATTTCGATAGCGATATATATATGTAAATATATATACATATATATATATATATATATATATATATATATATATGTATATATATACTATATATATATATATATATATATATATATATAAATATATGTATATATATATATATATGTTTGTATATATATATACATATATATACATATATATATATATATATATATATATATATATACATATATATATATATATATATATATATATATATATGTATATATATATATATATATATATATATATATATACTGATGATTTGGTAACGCACCAATGAAATGCATGTAGACATTGCTTGACCACCAACAAATAAATTTCATTTAAAATATATATTAAAAAAAAAAAAAAAATATATATATATATATATATATATATATATGTATATATCTATATAACATCGTGTGACCCAATACATGTATATATATATATATATATATATATATATATATATCTATATATATATATATATATATATATAAATATATATGTATATATATATATATATATATATATATATATATATACATATATATACATATATATATATATATATATATATATATATATATATATATATATATATATGTATATATATATATATATATATATATATATATATATATATATTCATGTGTTTACATATATAACATGTTAGATATTTTTTTTATTTTACAGTACTTCTGTATGTAAATAGTTTACTTATTAATATACCTATGTATGCGCTATGTTTGTACATGTGTATAAGTGCTTATATATTGATGTATGAATACTTACCAATACTTATTTTAATAACACAACGTAAACTAATAAATATATATTTGGTCTGATCTACTGTTTCTATGATGGTTAATCATTTTATATTAACTACTTCATGTACATACTCCTAACTAAACTTAGGTGTGGATACATATATAAATTATTTTGAACAGCACTAAATTCACTTGTAAACGATTCATCAAATGAAGTTGATTTTTCCACTTATAAGTAATATTCACAAAATTTTTCATTAACATACGGCAAAAACGGAAAATATTGAGTTTATATGAGAGTAGTTAGCTGGGAGCGATTAAATATTATGGTTATCGATTTTCTACGCTGGGTAATTTGTAAAAATGTAAAACGAAGTTATATTAATAGATTTTGCTTCAATATTTAAGTTGTTGTGTATTTTGATGTTCATATGTTATTTATTTCGCCGCTATTTAAACTACATATTTTAAGTTAAAAATAATTTTAAAAGTTATATTTAGCACAACAATAAATGCAGATTTAATTCAGTTTTACGAAAAATATGTAAATGATGACTTGTTTTGGTGCTGCAAAACTTCTTCGTTATCCTTCTTGTCATTTTAAGTAAAAAATAGTGCTTTAAAGCTTTATGTCAGGGTATGTACATAAAATATATCCTTCGTTAAGTTGGGACAAAAACCTTTTCAATTAATGTACTACGAATATATAATCATTCCACATTTTTACATCCATGCATACGTACATGTATTTTCAGATACACCTATGCTCATTAAATGTTATTTGTCTTTACATACAACAACTACATCAGATTGTATTTTGATGTACACAAACTTTTAAAATATTAATGAATAACGATTACTGAAACAACTTTTTATTTATCAGGTATGGAAATACTTTTCTTTGCTGCGTGTTTTTTCGGTGTTACATATTACCTAAATTACAAACAAAGTAGTAGTTGTCTTCATATATGAAGGATTTATTTCACGTGGACAAAACAGATTATTATCCGTGCTAGTTTTGCAGCTGTGGTCAACAACGTAGCAGCATGACAAACAATGAAACTATATAAAACAGGCATTTTATTTTTGTAAGAAACTTACTTATTGTCCAAAGAATTGATTAAGTTCTGCAACATTTGTTTATTGATAGTGGCTGTGCCAAGAGCTGCACCATCAGAGTTTTGGGCGTCTGCTGAGTTTAGTTTCTCAATTCAGTCAATTTGCATACATATATACATATATAATATATATATATATATATATATATATATATATATATATATATATATATTAATAATTAAAACAACTATGACTGTTGTTTTTGAGTCTTTATTTAAAACTGAATCTTACAGGTATCTTAATGACAAATTATGCTTAAAAAACAAATTGAATCAGTGGTGAGAAAGAACATAACGCATAGTAAGCACATTTACTGCTGCTACTTCGAATTGTAACAGTAGAAGTTTGTTTGTTTAAAAAGTTATGTTTAGATGTAAAATTGAAATTAAAAGAATGCGCAAACGTTTGTGTCTAGCAGTTTTGTGGGAACGGAAATAAAATGATAATAATAAGTATAATATTACATGTATGTGATTTCCCCACCCTTAGTGTTTGCACTCCGGGCAAATGGATCGGGGTAATCTTTTAATTTAAGTTCTAATTTGTTCTTTCTCCCTTCACAACATTTTGTTCTTATGGTTAGAAATACAATTATTATTAATAGTATAAAGATCAAGCTTATAGCAGAGCCTTGTGTTACATTATTCTTAAATTCTATGTAGTTAATGATTTCTCTATTCTTAATATTCTGGAAATGAACTTCTTCCAAAGTAATGTTATTAACAAACCCTGTAAAGTTTACATAATTCAAAGGTATAACAACTCCATGATTAAATCTATCGAACAAATTCTCAAAGACATATTCTTTTATTTTAATTGTACAGTTAACAAATCGAATTATGTTGTTTCCCCTAACAAAATATGGCTGATCATTACAATTATGATCTATTTTAGTAAGTTCAATTAATTTTATTATCACAAGGCCTGCTTTAATTTCTTTAATTATTGGAATTTTATTTATTTTAAGTTTACACTCATTATTCTGCTTGAAAGAATCTCTTACACAATTGTTATCATGGATCAAAAGGGTTTTCTTTAGCACTAATTTTTCTCTGTTTCTGTATACCATGTTACCCTGCACCAACACTTCTTCTATTGACAAGTCTAATTCCTCATAGCGATCATTTGGAAACGGTATAATGAGGGCCTTAAAGTATGTTTCTGTTGTAAATTTCGGAATTTGAAGCACGAAAACTAATTTATTTTCAAAAAACATTATGCTTGTTTTAAGGTAAGGTAAAGATTCCACCGTTATATTGTATCTAATCCTTTCTTCTTCAGTCAGTATGTCATGCGGTAATATGTTCTGTTTACTCATCATAACAACGTCTGTTTTTTTTCTATCTGTTTGTTCAGAATATTAAGATCGGCATATGTTTGCAAAACAAACCTAAACTTTTCCACAACATTCAGGGCTTTGTTTGTTCTAGCTGTAACATCTGACAAAAACTCATTCAATCTATTTTGCTGCTTGTTAACACTTTTCACTACATTATCAAGATTCTTAATTAGTTCGTTATTGATTTCTACTTGCTTGTTCATTTGATCAGTTATCTGTTTTGCGTTGTCGTCTAATGTTGTCAAATGATTATAAATTTCCTTTGCGTCATCATCGTCCATTGTTCCCCACAACGTTTTCAAAAACGATCCGCCAATGTTAATCAGTCCTCTTTTTGCTCTGTTGTTTCCATAGGAGTGTGGAACAAGTGTTGATAGAGCTGTTCTTGCCAGTTTCATTTCTCGTTGAATCAAGTCGATATCATGTTCGTCAATGAGGTTGAGTTTTACCAAATTTTCCTCTATCTTTTCTAAGCAATTTTCGAAAACCTCCAAATCCACAATATGCAACACATTAAAGTATTTGTCCACCACTGCTTCGGGTTCCATTTTATAAATCACAAATCCATTATCTGGATTTATCTGATAAGTTTCAATTTTGTTTGCCATTGGTCTTGCCACCAGTATCAGTATGATAATAGTGAAGAGGTCCATTCTGCAAAAATATTAAATCTGTTGTTTGAACCTGCGTTTCATTTGAGTTCTGTAGTATTTCTTATTTCTCTTATTACTAGTGTCTATTACATAATTACCGTCTTTCTTGAATTGTAAGAGTCTTCTATATTTAGGACTATTTTTCTGTATGTTTCGGTTCCGTACAATTGTATCGGTCAAGTCAAAATTTTTGTTTCGATTTTCGTTTAATTTATTAATTTTAAAAGTTTTTTCTCTCCTAAATTGTTCTGCCAGCTCTTGGATCTTTTCCTTGTAGAAATTTTTCTCAATAAAATCAATGGGTCGTAGTTTAGTCGTTGAATGAATACTGTTGTTGTAAATTGAAATTATCTTATGTATTTTGTCTTCAGTATCTTCATCTGTCACCGTTGTATCAGCTGTAATAATTCGAATGTGTTCATTTAGTGTGCCATGTAGACGCTCGACGTCTGCGTTACCCGTCTTGTGGTGAGCGGTCGTTACATGAGTTTCAATGCTATTTTCGGTTAAAAACAATTTAACAGATTCGTGAAGCATGCACCTATCATTGTCATAGACAAGTTTTCTCATTTTCCCTAAAAATCTTATTCTTTCTTTGAGTGCAGTTAGTATAGAAAGCCACGTTCTATCGGTTAGTTTATGTACTGTTGCGTATTTTGAAAATTTATCTATAGTTGTTAAAAACATAACGTTTCGAAATGGGAACCAAATATCCATGTGGACAATGTCGTTAAAACAGCCTGGTGATTCAGTCACCTGAAATGGAACTTTTGCAGGTCTTCTATCGAATTTAGCTAATTGACAAACTTGACAATTATTTATAAATTTCGTTATCAAGTTCACCAATCCAGGGAAGTAATATTTAAATTTCAGCTCTCCAAATACCTCATTAATGCCACGATGATTGTTCCTCAAGTGTTCGTCTTTTATTATTTTTAAGGCTTCATCTCTATCCGTAATTTCAATTAATTTTTTCGTGGATCTTAGCACTCTTAAATTTCTGTTACTGGAAAAAAATTGTACATAAACATCCTGAAGTTGTACAAAAAGTCGATCGTCTTCGTAAAAAATACACATGACGCCTTTATCTTTCAGTACTTTCCTCAGTATCGTTAATATGTCACTATTATCAGTGAGTGTAATAAAATTTTTTACTTTTCTATTCTTAATTTGCATAACGAATTTTTCTGTATATCCCTTTTGGAAATATAGTTGGTTTTTGTAAACATTAATCGGTTTTTTCGTAATAAAAATATGGCAAGAATTGTCCTCTTCACCGCTATGTATGGTCGCACAATTTGAACTTGTATCGTTTTGGTCTTCTTCCTCTGAAACCAATTCACCATTATTTATTTCTACATTTGGTAATCTGATCACTGGACAATTACTGGCAGCGACTGACCCAATCATGTACTAAAAGCAGAGTAACAGCACCCACCTTCGTCGGCCCTGTAGCAAAAATTAGCCGACGAAGTAAAAGGTTGAAATAGCTACAAAAAAAAAAAAAAAAAAAAAAAAACAATTGTCTATCTTCTCATCTCTCCTAATCTGTCCCCTCAATACTATCCCCTCGTTTTCAGTTCCAGCGCAATGCATTGCATATATAGGGGACATCCCCTGAGTGCTAGTCCTACTCCTAAAAAAAAAAAAAAAAAAAAACCATCCGCCACATTTGTTTTTCCCTTAACATGCACGATATCATAATCAAATTCATTTAATTTAATTTTCCATCGTTGCAGTTTAAGATCCAGCCAAACCAAAGGTTTATGATCCGTTTTAATAGTGAATTTTCTACCCCATAAATACTGTCTAAAATACTTAGTTGCTGCTACTATAGCTAGTAGTTCTTTTTCTATTGTAGAATACCTACGTTCGTGTTCATTCAATGTTCTACTATAATATGAAACGACTTTTTCGGTTTGCATTAAGACAGCGCCAATAGCAAAGTTTGATGCATCTGTGACAAGGGTGAATCTCTTTGAATAATCATGATAGATGAGAATTGGGTCATTCATCAGGAGCTGTTTGAGTTTCTTAAATGCATTAATGTAATCTTTGTCAGAAGTATTTACTTTTACACCTTTCTTCAAATATTTCGTCATATGATAGGCTACTTTCGAGTAGTCTCTAATGAATTTCCGGTAATAACCAGTAATTCCCAAAAACGATTTAATTTCTTTTTCTGTTTTTGGTAGCTCTAATTTTGGATTGCCTCTACTTTCTGAGGATTTGGTTTAATACCATTATCAGTAACCAAATGTCCCAAAAATTCAGTTTGTCTTTGTAAAAATGAACATTTGTCGAGTTGTATCTTGAGATTAACTTCACTTAAGCGTTGAAGAATCAGCCTTAGCGAATTCAAGTGTTCTTCAATAGATGTCGAAAATACCAGAACGTCATCAAGATAAACGACGCAAATTTTATTTATGTAATCAGCAAGGACGTTGTTCATCATTCTCTGAAAAGTAGCGGGAGAGTTTTTTAACCCAAAGGGCATCCTCAAGAATTCATAATGCCCTGTCGAAGTAGAGAATGCTGTCTTAGGTATATCCAGGGGATCCACTTCTATTTGATGAAAACCCTTGGCCAGATCGATCGTGGTGAAGTAATTACATCGTCCTAATTTGTCGAACATGTCCCCCATGTTTGGCATGGGGAATTTATCATCGACAGTTAAAGCATTGAGCTTCCTATAGTCAACGACTATACGCCACTTCTGAACGTTTGAGTTGTCTTTCTTTTTGGGTACTACCCATATAGGTGCATTATACGGGCTTCGAGAAGGTCTTATAATACCTTGCTTCAACATTTCTGCTATTTGCCTGTCAACTTCTTCCCTATGTACCTGTGGATATCTGTATAATTTGGTATAAATTGGAATATCATTCGTAGTTTTGATTCTATGTTTAATTTCATTGGTGAAAGTCAAATCGTCATTTTTTTTATAAAATGTATCTGTGTATTTAAAAAGTAAACCTCTCAAGCTTTTCACTTCCCTTTCGTTAAGGTGGTCTACATTTATGTATTGCATCAAATCTTTTGACTGTATAGTGTTATGAAAAATATTTGCTTCTTCACTTGTCAAAATACCTGATTCATTAACAGAACGACTGCAATATTCTTCCTCCTCCTTGTTAAAGAATAATTTAATTATGCTATTTTCTGTCGAAATTACTCGGTCTTTGTAGGAAATATTGGCGTCAAGGCTCACTAAAATGTTATTACCTATGAGCCCATCAAATCTATCAGCGAAATTGTATTCTAAGAAGTCTACGTAAAAGTTTTCGAGTCCAAACTTTTTAAAAAGTGGTATTGTACACTTTTTCCTAATTATAATGTTATTTTTACATGCCTTAAGTGTTATATTTATGGGCGATTTCCATTTTTCATTACACACTCCAGGATTAATAATGCTAAATTCTGCCCCAGTGTCTATTATAAATCTAAGTTTCCTAATCGGGTTATCGATAACTATATAGGGCATGTATCTGGAAGGCCCTTTGTCTGAAAATTTTGAAAAGTATTCGAAATGTCCATTGGTTCCGTTGCTTGATATGGTTCATTTCGAAAGTATTGTGGTATGTTTAACCTTCGCGATTGTCCGGAAAAAGTCCCTCTACGTGATTGCGAAGATCCTTGCCTTGCATTATTTCTATAATTATTTCCTAGATTCTGATTATTTGGCTGAAAACTATCCACTTGCCGAAAGTTTCCACTTCGTTGTGGATAACGAAAATTTCTTATTCCTGAATCATTTCTTCTATAGCCATCAGTATTATTGCTTTGAAATTGTTTCTTATTATGGCGATTTGAGCTATTGAATGAGAGTCCGGAAAAATTTAAATAACCATTTTCTTCTATTATTGTATAAGCTTCTGCCATGTTAGCTGGATTTCTACTAATGATTATTCCCTTTACCGGCTCAGGTAAGTTTCGTTTAAATGTCTCTAAAACCAAATTTTTATTCCTTGTAGCTTGAAGTGTCGTTAAGCTGTCATCCAGCCAGTAGGAATTGTTAAGTCTAACTAGAAGTTCATTTAATTTACAATAAAATTTGTTTATTCCATCTGTGCATCGACACAGAGTTATTTCATCTAAAATTCTCTCTTTTGAAGTATGATCACCATGT